>QTSX02006606.1:0-140547 GCA_014839935.2 Entomophthora muscae
TAATGTGAGGTCCATCATAGTTACCACATGCATCTGACCAACCTTCTCAACATACCCCCAATTAGCCAGAGCATCCCTCATTTCTTCCTCCCATGAATCCCAGCAATATCCAAATATACTTGCTCATTTATACAGCAAACTGGTAGACTCTTTGAGCATCAACAGGTGTAAAGGTTACCAAAAAAGGCTACACACTTTTGAGTGACATCCCTAAACTTCCTTAAAGGTAGTTGTTATTGATCTAAACTCTTCTAGAGTTTTGAAAACAAATCTGTATAGTTTTATTACATCAAATTCCAAAAAGAAAATTCTCAACTTCACTTTTCAGTTGCCCTACTCTGTGGTGTAGATGATTTGATCCCCAATTAATCACTCTCCATATTCAGGTTGATTTCTGAGTCCACTTATTGCATACCAGAACACTCATTTTGTTCTTATTCAATCCCAATGTATCTTTGTGTGGATTCAGTTCATTACCCACTTCAATAACTATACAGATGTTCTTTGTTATCAATAAACAGCAGCCCCCTTTAAATCTTTTCCTTTCTCCGTCCAGTTCCAGAAATTTGATTTTTTGCTTATCTCTGATCTTGTCTCAGAAAAGCCCAAGGTACCTCCCCTGGCTCTTCTTCTTAACAGCTACATTTGCTGCCTGTTTTCAGCATCACCAATACGTTGCTGTGCTTCCCGCCTCATCCTCTGCCAAAGGTAAACCCAACACAACAGATATGATGATCATTACAGAGGCTGTCAGCTCTACAGTTCCCAATTTTATGCCCTCCATCCAACACTTTCTGCTTCTCCAGTCCCCTGGTGCCCAACCACCCTTTCTGCAAAAAGAAATCCTTTACCTCTATAATCAAATATTTTCTTTCTACTCCTTCACTTATTGTCACTTCCTCTCCCCTTGGTTGGTAGACTTGTGAGAGAAGGGGGCTAAACTAACTAAGTTTGGATCTCATCCTGGCAAGACAAACCACCAGGATGCTGCCCAGTGGAGTACTGGAAGGGCGCTCTAAGAGAGGACCAAAGGGAAGACACCAGCAACAGTTGAGGGAAGTAAGCATTCAATCCCATTAACACAAGGCCAATAAGCAACCACAGTGTCTGAGAGGGAACAGGTGTCAGGAGCTCTGGTCCCTGCAGGGGGTAGACCAATCACTCTCTGGTTGAAATGTGAGAGGAGGAGGTGCTTCCTCCACAGTAGGAGCAAGCAAGACAGAGTCAGCTGAATACATGTTCAGGATGTCACAGGTAAAGCTCTTGACCAGTGCTCTAACCAAGACAAGGAAAGAGACTGGCAGGTGCAGGATACTGGAGGGGTTGTCACCCACAAGGTGCGCTAAGGAGGAAAGGCGCCCCAAAGATCAGGGGAGGTTGACTACAGAAGCAACAGAAATGGGGCCAGAGAGAACCCTACAAATTTTAGGACAGGGATGAACATTTTCAGGAGCCCCAGAAAATTTGGTGTCCAAAGGTAGGATTTCCAAGCCTTTTTGCAATAGAATTTGATGCAACTAGGAAATTTACAAGTAAAACTATGGAGGGAGTGGACCAGGAAGCTTGGGGATGATCTCGGGTGTCTTGGAACAATGAATTTAATGAAAGCAGGTTTGAAACAAGCGGAAGTAACAAAGATAGTATAGAAAAGTAAGTTTTTATATCAACTACCGACATAATTTTTGGTTTTGAACTAGGGGCTTGAAAACAAAAGCAGTTAAAACTATTGCTATACACTGGAGTTTCTTTCCTAGGTATTAAGAAGACCACCAGGTTCAAACAGAGCACTTAAAGGTAATGTAAGTTAAAGAATTGACTAACACTTTTAAATTTCAAAGGAAAACTCAAAGAAGGAGTTTAAGGCTTTTTAAAATAATTAAATTATGCAGCACAACTCCAAATTTTAATGATATTAGAGAATCAACAAACAGGGGACTGAAAATCCCCTGGCTATGTTTAAGGAATGTGTTTGCCAAGTATTCTATCACATGACCATCTGACCAGGATCTGATTGAACAGAGGAGAAGTTTTGCTGACCTAAGTCAGGGGAGCTGGAGAGTTTTACAATAATTTCTGGGGAGCCATTTTATTGGCTGGAGTTAGCAGCAGACATTTGGGAACCATTTGACTTTGCTGAAACCAATATGGAACGGTTTGATTGGGCAGTCCTAATACTTGCAATAACAGTCAACAACAGGCTAGTAAGCAATCCAGATTAACCAGGGTTTCTTCCATAGATGGAGCAGTAAACACTGGGGAATCCACAGAGTATGCTAACACAAATATTTCATCCACAGTGTGGGCTAAATATTTGAGTGAATTAAGTGGTTTAGATGAACTATGGGTGGTTTTTTTGCATGATGAGGAAAAACGGTCCTATCCAAGGACAAAGGAGGCAGTGAATTTACAAGAAAAAGTCACACATCAGATCATCTATACCAAGTTTACGCCACTGCCCAGCATTTTTCTGGAAACAAATCTGTATCCTTCACTGTAGGGGTGTGTGGGATCCAGGTTCAAACTACTTCCATCACAATCCTATTGACTCTTGCTGACATGGTATTTTCCATAATTCATGGCATTACCTGTCCTAATTACAAAGCCAGGAAGTTGGGAAAGCATTTAAACAAGATGGCAGATTTAAATTAAATTGTTGATTGGAAATGGATTACTGCTGCTCCAGCTTGTTAACATGATTTGATTACCAGTGCAGTTTGACACTGATAAATAGACATAATCTGAGGGTCACTCAATACAACCTTGTTTATCAGAATGGTTGGCAAAAATTAATCATACAAGGGTTTTTTTCCATGCTGGAGGAGGTACTCTTTGGATAATGGGACAAAATAGGAGCCATAGATTCAGGTGGTACTACTGAGTCAATGATTTTGGTACATATTGGAAGATTTTCACTGTTAACTCCAAGAGTTGAGTCCCCCTAAAAACTTACCCAATAAACTAAATTATCTCCTGGTCCAAATTTATTTAAAATTAATCCTGTAGTGGGTCTACTCTGCTATATTCCTTATAACCTGATCCTGAATCAGATTGTAGCTGGAAGATGGGGCCCTGCTTTAGTTCTTTGACATCAGTGCCACCTAATGTTATCCCAATGCCTACCAATCTTGGAGTTTCTTAATCATAATCCAAAACTGTGCAGTTGGTACTTCTCAATGTCAGAAATCTATTCATAAGACACCTTGATTTTGTCTCAGGGAATTTATATAGACTTCTTTAGTTGGGTTTAATTATCTTATTAATCCCCAGTATTTCTTTTGAAAATTTAATTAAATAGTATATGAAGCTTTGGTGGTGGCTAATCATCACCTCCTTATGGATTTGGGTGGTTTTTCCTCATCACCTGGAGACCTCTTCATACTATCCAGTAATTTCTGGCACATTTATCTCAATTAGATGCTGTCAGATCATTGCAGCCCTGTGATAAACAACCTTACCGCCCTATACAGGGGTTGATATGATTGATCTTGAGTCCCTTGTTGAAACTTTCAACTTATTATGATTCCTAGAATCAGCCCCCTGTTAACTATATTCCTGGGTACCAGGAATGACAATTTTCCCTTTTAAAAGCCCAAGGTACATAGCAGGTTTAAAACCCTAGTCACAATTGGCCGCAAATGCCCTTAAAGATGAAGTTGCTAGTGAGGACTTGGTAACCATGGCACCCAGAAAAGGACAAAAAATTCCTAATGGAGGCAAGGGAATTTTCATCATTAGCTTAGCAAGCTTGAGGTCTACCTTAGAAGCCAATCAAGAGCTCTCCCTGCCTGAAGAAAATGCAGACCTAAAGGCTGCTCCCAAGATTGCTGCTCAGAACCAGAAGGGCTTTGCTACCCTTTCTAAGGATCTAGCCAATGAACACTTCCCTGAAACAGTGCCATTTACCATCCCCAAACCCAGGAGTCATGTCCACCTAAATCCACATTTCCCAATTTTATGATAATTCCCTGTTAGTAGATGTAAAGTCTAGCAACATAATACTATATAGAACTGTGGACCCTGAGCTAGACTTTATTTCCATTTTTTAAAAAAAGGTTATGAGATATTAGTTCTCTCAAATATTGTCATATTTTATCTTAGTTATCTGCCAATTCAACTCTAAACCCTCCAGCCCGCCTGACCACAACTTATTGTCCCCAGGTGCCCTCTTTGGTCCTGTTCACTTCACAGAGTACCCATTTAAGCCTGAATATAGAGACTACACTTCTAACTGTATACTAGCGTGATAACTCTTGGCCTGAACTAAAGAGTTGATCATATATAACAGGAAGGACCCTTGGTTTATTATTGAGCTCCAACTGTTTAAGGATAAGTACAAATTCCTCCCTTCCTACTAACTAGACATGGAGCCTGTGAGGTTCCTGGTCACCAGTCCCCAAAGTGTACCCTGGGTCATAGCCAGGGACTGGCTTGTAGGAGTTGTCATTTCCTAGCAGTGTTGAGTGGTTTTCTATAAGTTTGTATCTATCCTGCATGAATGCAAACTCTTCCAGTACTTTTCCGGTCACTAGGCGGGCATCCCCACCATGCACCTGTACCTCAGCTGGTGCTAGAATCTCTCTAGGCCTTTACCAATCCTTCAACAACCCAGTGAATTCATTCCCAATGAGCTCTATTTCACTATCCTTCATCTCCAGATGCCTAGTTAATCTCTCCCACTCCTCCTGGGAAGACTTACTGGTGGCAAATCTTCTACAACTTTGACAATAGTTATCCTCCTCCCCTTGACTAGGGTAAAGATATGGGATAGCTCACTCATAGAGCTTGTATTTATCACTGGAAATTTAGGAAGGGGTCAAAAAAGGCTTTTATTTACTTTTCAAAAGGAAGATCCCCTTATAAACCTTCAGATGTATTGCCTGGTTATGGGAAACAATATGACTTTGCTAATACTTGGAGTCCTCCAACAATCTATTGGACTCCTTGTACTTGGTCTTGGGCTCCTGAACTTTGATTCAGCATTAGTTCCTTATTCTTGGGCTTCTTCATATTTATCTTGGTCTCCAGCTCCTTCTATAGTCCTTGTGGCCTTTGTAATCCACTTGATCCAGTCTCTGAAAAGCCTCAGATAGCTTCCCTTTTTATAGCTCCTTGTTTCAGTCCAAAATTTCTCTCAGAACTCTGGGTTTCTAAATCTTAAACCATCTTGTTTTTCTCTCCCTATAATATTTTAAACCTTTTAACTTACTTCAGTCAGTAAAAGCCCTGGATTTTCTGCTTCTGCACCTCATTTTTTAGGCTTTGACTCTTCAGATAAAGCCCTAAAAACACTGATTAAATAAACTTTGACTCAAAGCTAATCAGACAACTCAATTCAACAGTTTTGCCAAAAAGTTCACCCAGATGACTTGCTCTTGACTATGGTTCAAACCCAAAGCTGTCTTTCTCCAGATAAACAACTACTCCGCGTTTTGAACAGTTTTGCCGTAATTCCTGTCACGTTTCTCTGGCAAGTCTCAAGCACCTTTGCCTATGTTTTACATAGGGGAATTTTGAACCCTCAATTTTTCAATGTTTCTCCAATTTTTCCCGCATTTTTTTCAACGTTTTGCAACTTCAAACTTGCCCGTTGCTTGCCCTTTGCCTCTTTGTTGTTCTAGGCAAAATTTGCTTATTTGCTTTCAAGGTTTCCCAGTTATGTTTCCAGTCTTCTTTCAGCTTCTTTTCATTCAATCAAATCCAAAAAATTTAAAGTTTAAACACTTTAAAGTATTTCCTCTTCTTTTTTCTTTTGATATATAATTAATTCTTTCTTTCTATTGTCACAACATCTTTGATTACTCCCTCTTGGGGAATTAACACCCAAAGTAAATCACCAAACGGCTCACCAAATGGTTCACTGTCCAGTCAATAAAATGGTGGCACCATTATCAGTTAACTATCTATGACAGGGATCACTCAATCCAGGTCCTAAATGGAACACAACTTGATTAAGCCTTGTGACTCAAGAGGAACATTACTCAGATAAGCCTTATGACCTCCATGATGTACAGGGACACCATGTGGCTTGTCATGATACTATATATTAGCCTATATTCATATTCAATAAAGTATCATTCTCTTCTTAAATCTTCCCCTTATTTTGTTTATTATACTTCCCAGAAGTATAAACTTGAAAGTGGTAGCACAGGTAGGTTATCCATACCTACCCAACTCAAAGGAAAAATTCCTCCCAAGAAAAGAACCCAAACAATCTCACTCCCTAACGGCTGGAGAGATTACAAAGTAGGGCAAGACGTTCAACCAGGCCTTGTCATCTACAATAACATCCTTGTACCCATCAACCAGTACAACACTCTCAAATCCTGAAGACTGTTCACCACCACAACAGCGCCTCTGCAACCTGAGATACCAAATATTGTGTTTCAAGGCTTGTGCACTGCTGAAATTGGTGCCTTTGCAGAACTACGCCATGAAAACGCCTGTCTTTGGATCAACAACACTGAGAGTAAGTTTAAACAAGTGGAGTACCCCCAAAGACTCTGGGTCAGCAAGATTTCCCTTTGCGTCACAGGGACTGCCTCATATTTTGTAACCAAATGTCTAGCCCAACACCCTGACCAGAAGGAAATTTGGGAAGTGTTCAAGGCCGCATTCCTCAAAAATTTCTCCATGACAGACTCGGAAATATTAATCATGACCGAGCTTTGAACCTTCAAAATAACAGGAATCATCAAAGGATACATCACGGCATATGAAGGACTACACAACCAAGCACCCAACACCATCAACTTTGATGAACCTGGGCAGCGCCTAGACTTCTACAATTGCCTTCCCACACACATTAGACGTCAGTTTGACATGACTTGCTGAAAGAACCTTGAGGATGTATTCCTAGAGGGAAAACACGCAGCTCAGAAGTCTGACAACCTACACACCACCAACAAGCGTGAGGAAAACTCTGCAGCCAGAAGAAAGCCTCGCCCCAATAAGCAAAACAACCAAGCCCATATTACCCAACCTTGAATTGGGAATTGCACTGCACAAGCCAACCAGGCTAGCACCAAAGATACCAATGAGGAGGGAAAAGCTCAGGGGAGTGCTTAGACAAGCTGCCCTTCCTCATTTCACAAGACTTGTACAGAGAACAGGATGTGAATTCAATCACCATGATCCAAGTTCCCTCCAGCAATCCTCTACTGTTTGCTGCCTAAACTGGAAATAAACTCCTCACTTATCCTTTCTGCTTTTGCAGATACCAGGGCACAGCACTATTTGACACTGGAGCAGATCAATCTCTCATCAACAAGATCTTTACAGACCTCATGAAGTTACCTACCACTTGAAGTAGTGTCAAGAGAGTCATCATGGCAGACAACCATAGCACACCAGTTACTCATGAGACAAAACCTTTCTGCGCCCAAATTGGAGATGTACAAACAACAATTAACAGGCCTATCATACCAATCCCCAAGTATGATGTCATACTTGGCTTGGACTGGATGAGAAAGACAAAGCCTCACATTGACTGGGACAGTGCCACCCTCATCATACAATGGGGATAAGTCCACCATCATGTATACCCAACACATTGTGACACCCTCATGAGGGACCACATATTTGTAAAGATCATGGAAACAGAAGAAGAAACTGACCCCATCAAGATCAATTGGAATACCTGTACATATGAGGTTGTCCACTTCAAAAACACGGAAACTCAACACAAACAGAACCCAATTAGAAATCAGCTAGTCAGTGAATTTCCCTCTGTATTCCAAGAAACACTGCCTGGGTTACCCCCTGATTGGGGTATACAACACAAGATCAACCTAAAAGGAAGTATGCCTAAAGCACAACCCATCTACTGCCTCACACCACAAGAAGACAACACCCTAAAAGCTTACCTTGACAAAGCACTTGAAAAAAGCCTCATCAGACCTTCAAAGTCACCCTTTGGTGCCGCTGTCTTCTTTGTGGCAAAGAAAGATGGAGGACTCCGCCTGGTCACAGACTAAAGGGCCCTCAACAAGGTCACAATTAAGAAAAGGTATCCCCTGCCCCTCATTGATGACCTTTTTGATGAACTGGGGGTCCCAAATCTTCACAAAAATTGATTTGACAGCAGGTTATCACCAAATTTGCGTGAAACCTGAAGACATTCCAAAGACCGCATTTTGAACTAAATACAGATCCTTTGGATGTGTTGTCCTCAATTTTGGCATGACAAACGCTCCCAGTACCTTTGTAACCTTCATGAACAAAGTATTCAAGGAACACATTTGGAAAAGAGCAATCATCTTCCTGGACAACATCAAAATTTACAGTCCCAACCTGCAACAACACTGGGAAGACATCTGCGCAGTCCTCTGTATCCTGGAAGAAACCCAATTGATTGCCAAGCCGTCAAAAATGCTAGTTCTTCTCAACTGAACTTCTATTCCTTGGCCATATCATCAGCAAGAACGGTATCAAACCGGATCCAGACAAAATACGCACTATAACAGAGATGCTAGCCCCAAGAAACAAGAGCAAACTCTGCACTTTCCTTGGAATGGTAGCCTATGTACACAGGTTCATCCCTGACTGAGGCGCCCTAAAAGCTCCCTTGTCAGCCATCACTGGGAAAACAACCAAATTGTCTGGACACCCTTACAAGATCAACATTTCTGCCAACTGAAAGAACACATGGTTACTGCCCCATCCTACAATACCCAAACCGTGAGGGTATCTATGAGCTAGAGACTGACACCTATGATTATGCCATAGGAGGAGTCCTCAATATCCAAAAGGCCCAAAAATACTTCCTTCCCATGGCATATGAATCAAGGAAGCTATCAGACAGCAAACAAAGATACCCCATACACAATAAGGAATTGGTTGCCATTATATACTGCCTCATGAAATGGCAATGCTATCTGGAAGAAGTCCAGACATTCAAAGTACTCACCAACCACAAGTTGTTGATATTCTTCAAAACACAACAGCACTTGTCAAGAAGACAAGCTGAATGGATCAGCCTCATACAGAGATACCCCATGCAGATTGAATACAAGCCAGGCAAAGAGATGCTAACTGCAGACGCCCTATCAAGGCTATACAATAAACACATCCTTTGCACTGATGGCAACCCTGACAGGCCCATGTTAATCATGTGAAATCTCCAGGAAGGGTTCCCACCTGGCACACCAATGGAAATCCAAGAGAAAGTCCTCAAAAACAAACATCTGTTCAAAAACGTATATAGTACCCTTCACCAAATACTTCCAAATGGTGACACTGTACCCTACGTCCTGTCAACACAAAAGATTGACACAATCCTCCGTTATCACAGAGACTTGGGACACACCTGTAGCAGAAAATTGCATTAATACCTCAAGACACACTACTGGTGGCCCAACATGTTAGATAATATCAGAGAAGTATTGGAGCAATGCAAATTCTGTGAGAAGTATGCCCAAACTAAAGCACTGACCAAGTCAGTAGTACCTGCATCCATCACACAACCCTTCAAGGTATGGTCTTTGGATATTGTGGGACCTATGCTCAGTGAAAGCAAATGCAAGAAGTACATCATAACAGCTATCAACTTTGTAACCAGATGGCCCATAGCACAAGCCACCAAAGAGCAGAAAGGAAACAATGTGAGTCAATTCATTGGCAAGGAGATCATAGCAAAGTTTGGAAAGCCCGACCTCCTGATCACAGATGGAGGCACTGAACTTAAAGCTATTGACACCAATATCTACCTTGCCAAGAACGGAATAAAACATGTCACAGCCAGTCCATATCACCCAAAAGCAAATGAACGCGTAGAATGACTAAACAGCTCTCTAGTGGAAGACCTCAGTAAGTTATCTGCCAACAATTCAAAAGCATGGGTTGACATGCTACCAACCGCCCTTATGGTCTGTAGAACACAAGTCAACCGCAATACAGGCAAAAGCCCTTATGAACTTGTCTATGGTCAGAAACCCTCACTTGTAAGTACAACCACAGGACCACAACTGCTGCTTCTAAAGAAAGTACCAGGCAGTAATGATCCAAAAGTACTACAAGCCAGAAATTACCAAGAAGTGATGGAACACCAAAGGGTCCAGCGGGAAGCAATCCCATTCCAACAAGAAAAGTTCCAAGTTGGAGACAAGATCTGGATTGTCAATCACAGCCAACACAAACTAGACCCAGGGCTACGCAGACCAGGCATTGTCATGGAAGTTAAGCCCCATAACACCTACCTCATCAAAGGGATTGGAGCTTGAACTGAATTGAAACGTATGTACCACAACCAACTCCATTTGTGTAAAGCAAGAGCAGCCTCACAAAATTCAAGGCTCCCTGTACCCAACACCAAACTGGATCAATACCAAGCCCACATACCAGATACTCTCAAGAAGATTCCCAAGGCTCCACCTTACAGCACCCCAGGGGGAGATATTGCAACATCTTTGATTACTCCCTCTCAGGGAATTAACGCCCCAAGTAAATCACCAAAAGGCTCACCAAATGGTTCACCATCCAGTCAATAAACTGGTGGCATCATTATCAGTTAACCATCTATGACAGGGATCACTAAATCTAGGTCCTAAATGGAACACAACTTGATTAAGCCTTGTGACTCAAGAGGAACATTAATCAGATAAGCCTCATGACCTCCATGATGTACAGGGACACCATGTGGCTTGTCATGATACTATATATTAGCCTATATTCATATTCAATAAAGTATCATTCTCTTCTTAAATCTTCTGCTTATTTTGTTTATTATACTTCCCAGAAGTATAAAACTTCAATACTATCATATTCCTGACAGCATTAAATCATTATTCAACTGCTTCTTTATTAATATTTCCTCTCTTAAAAAACCAAAACTAGCATCATAGCTCCTGTATTTAGCCCAGCTAAGACTTTCAAGATATATTTATTTTCCTCAGCTATTCCTACATCATCATCTTCTGGTTTTTAGGCCAGTTCTTTAACCACATCTTCTAGTTCTTTAGTCTATCCAGCAATCAGTCCTTTTCAGTCATCAAACAGTCTATTTCAGTCTCCAAGCAGCTCATTTCAGTCTCTAAACAGCTTAGACCAATCCTTCAGCTACTCCTTCATCCTGCTCTTTTGGTCCTCTGGCCATTCCTGCTTCATGATAAGCTACTTCTGCATCATGATCTTCCAACTCATCCTGCATCATGATCAGCTACTCCTTCACTTAAACATGATCCAACAGTCCCTCAACTAGTCTTCACTGTGATCATAAAGTCCTTCTTAATAGTCTTCACTGCTGATCCCACACTATGAAACACCTTGTTTATTAATCCCAGTCCCTGTTACCAGAATCTGTAGACCCAGGCATGAGTCTACATTGAACTGCCGTTTAACTGGGACCTTGCAAGTGGCAATACACTTAGACCATTCAACCATAGATCATTAAAGTCTATGCAGTTGTCTTTACTTACCCATGTGATTAAGTCTGAGCTTTCAATTGCAAAGTAATTAGCTTTACTTCCCAAAGGTCTGATCACATCAAGTTCAGAAGCTGCTTTCCTAAGCAACTACCTTGGTGACACCTCTGAGCATAAGTATGTCCTCCAATGCTTACTTTGGGTTACCATCAAAGCACCCATAGGGACATAAACAAGGACACCCTGACAGTCTGTTAGGTAGAGTGCTTGCTCACAGAACTCCTGTAAGCGTATCAGGGTAAATAGAGAACTCAAAGCTGATCCCCTCCCTAGAAGTCTACGCTACCTGCCAGGGGGACAAAAACTTACAGCCCTGGTAGCCACATTGCCTACCATGCTGCCATACTTTCCTACCTTGGCAGCCTGCATTACCAGCCAGGGTCTAAACAACATCCAGCCTGAGTAGCACACACTACTCACCAGGCTGGATCACTCCCCACCCCAAGCAGCTAAAGTTCCCTGCTGAGCAATCTTATTTCTAACTCCTGGCAGCCACAGTTCCCTGCTGGGTAAGGACCTCTATCCCACAGCAGCCAATATCTCCTGCCAGGTGGAAACAAAATTTGCCTCTAGTAGGCTTTTTCTACCTACTAGCCAGGCCTTACCTTCCCTAGTGGCCATTATTCCCTGCTAGGCCTCTACCTGCAACAAACCAACAACACATTGTAAATCTTCAGCATAGCATCTTTATTTGAAGCCAGATCAACCCTTGCCTGCAAAACTGCTCACATGTGGACCATCACAGAGCTGTTCCTCACCCCCAAACTGATGCCTGTGTCTGTACCTGAACACTCTTAGACCATAAAACAAGCTTTTTGGAATAGTGTACAGCATCCTTACTGGAGTGATTGGCACTATCATCCTGTCCTCTGGTTTATCATACTGGGTGGGGAAATCTATTACATACCTCTTCAAGTTAGCACCAATCCTATGGTGGGCTCTGCCCATTAATCATGTGGCCCACCTAATCCAGGAAAATGACAGACCAGCCACCCAAGGTTTGTTCCCTGACACTGGGTATCAATTATTATTCTGGTTAATTTAAGTATTTATGAGAAATCTAGTATCTTAATCTGACTTGGCCAGATATACTATAATCTTTCATGTATATAGCCTAATCAATTATGGGGAAGCTTACTTCTATTTATACAGATGCCAGGGTCCTATAAATCATGTTTGGAAGATTTTTAAAGTACCCTCTCATATAAACACTACCTCAACTTATGAATTCTGTAAAACTTTATCAGCTTTTATTCAACTATAATCAAAGCAGCTGTAGTATGGTTCGGGGGGCTCCAAGGTCTCTATTCAAATTCCTCATATTTGACTCCCTTACTGTTTATTTTGTATCTTCTATTGAGCCACTTTTTCTCCTCCTATGAGATTACCACCTACATGATGCAGCTCACACATCCTGTCTTGGTTTATCATCAGTACTTTCTTGCCTACCAGTTGTGTTAGATTAAAAAGTATCCCAGACAGCAGATGCCAACTTGAAAAGAGCTTCCTTTCTATAACCTTGGGTCCAGAACATGTTTGAGCCTTTTTTGGATAGCCATCAGGATCCCCTTCAATATTGAGTTTGTTTGACCCTGAATTAGGCACTGTTTGACATCAGTCCTTGCCTACTTATCCCTGTAAATTAAAGCCTTATATGAACATGCAGCCAATTAGTAAGAGGCTGTTGAGGCTGATTTACATCAACATGCCCCTAACAGATTACTATTGTAGGTGAAGCCACTTTCTTGACCAAATATATTGTAACACAATTTCCAAAAACCTTTGACACCTTTGAAGATATAGAGAATCAGCTGGATGTCATGCATAAACAGGGATGTACTTCTATCCTTCAAAGCTTTTCTAGAGTGGCAGAGGGAACTATATCTATGGCATGTAAGATAATATACCACCTAATCCTCTTCCCAAACATAGGGGAGGGTTTAGAAGAAGATTCAAAACTAAGGCATGTTAGACAACAGGTTTTTGCATATTCTCCTGAATATAAAGCTGTTTTTTTCTCCTGATCCTAGAGTCACAGTGCTACAAGGAGGAATAGCCTAGCTGGGTAAGTTGATAGCGGAGCTACAAGTTTCCAAGGTTGCTACTACCTTGAATCCACCTGGCTCTGAAAAGTATTGAGGTCCTGTTCTCCCCAATAAAGACAGCGTCAAATTTGCTTAGAAACTGAACCAGCTGAGAAAAGTGTATACTGTAAATTTGGAACCTAATGGCAGAAATTTTGGGTTGTAAATCCTTGCTCCAAAGTTCAAATCATATTTTTGATTTGGATTTTTTAATTAAATTTAACTCTTTTTATTTTTATTTAAATATTTCAAATTAAGGGATCTCATAGAAACTTTGCAAATTTTGAGTTGAGCTGCATATTTCAAGAAGACAAAATGGATCAACTGGAACCAGATTTGAAGTGTTCAAATCCATCAATATCAGGAATAACAATTTAGACATACCTGAATTCCAAAGTATGGAACCAGGGTCAACCTCTGAACAAAAGCTTTTCAGACCTTCAGTTTCAAAGACTGGGAATCTAAAAGCACACAAACAATTGGTAAAGTTGTTTTCAACCCACCAGGACCCAAATCCTTAACTACACTGTAGGGTTTTCAAGCAAACTGCCAATACAAGATGCCAGTAGATTCCCTGAGGTACCAATACTTGACACCAGCAGGATGCTTGGTGAAATGCATGATTCCCAAATGAGAGTTGTCCCAAACTTTTCTGAAGCTCAGAAAGTGGCACTGAATCCAAATTCATGCCCAATACCTGAGTTGCTAAATAGAAGGATCCAAAGACTTATTATTCCAAAGCAGCCATTGCCAACTTTACAGTGCCAAATGCCACCCTGCCATTTAAGATCCCCAATGCCAACCTGCTCAAGCTCAAGAAAACCAATCAGAAAATGAAACCTGGCAGCGCAGTATAAGCACCTGCCAGGCCAAGACCAAAACCCCATAGTCATTTTTAAATAAAGGTTATTGGATATTGGTTTCCCAATTGTTGCTGTATTTTATCCTTGTCATCTGCCAGTTAACTCAAAAATCATCTGATCCTCCTGCCAACCTTCCAGTTACATATTGTCTTCCAGGTGCTCCATTTGGTCATGTCTATTTTATAGAATACCCCTTGAAGCCCAAGTACAAGAAATACACCTCAGACAAAATATTAGCTTGTGATCACTTAGCCCAAACTAAAGAGTTAACCAGACATAACCAGAAGGCTGTGTTGCAACTGAACCAATGAGAGTTCAGTACTGGGAATTGGGGAAGACAACAGTCCAATAGGAAAGGACAGAATAATAAGAATAAGGTATTGTTTATTGTAGGATATCGTGGTTAATATACTAAATGGGGAAGCCACAAGGCCACAAGGGGGTGGTATAGTGGGGAGTTCCATGTAGGGTTTGGAGCTGAGGAATAACTTGTGCGGGGATCAGCGGGTCAAATTGGCAACACTCCTAATTAGGATGAAGTGCCCGCCATTTGACCTTGCCAGCAGATCCATTCATAATGTTAGATACGTCAAGGGGCAACTCATCAAGCACCCCCTGTGTATTTTAAGATACGTTAGCAGGCAAGGTTTGAACCTCGGTTGCAACAGCTGCTTGGCACTTTCCTGAACCCTGCTTGTTCAGAGATAAACACAACTTCCTTACTGCCTAATAATTAGACATGGAACCACACATCACCTCCAAACCAATGCCTGCATCCACCACTAAGCTTTCACTGGACCATACCAATAATCTATTTGGGATTGTATACATCACTTTCACAAGAGTAAATGATACTATTGTCCCTGCTGCTTCCCGTGGTCATGGGTGGACAAGTTGATGTCCCATCTAATAAAAATAGCACTAATCATTTGGTGGTCTCTGCCTGCTCAGTTTGCAACCCACCAGTTCCCAAATGCTAGCAAGCCAGCAGATCAGGGTTGGTTCCCTGACAATTAACCAGATTTTATTTTCTTTATATTTTTTAAATTGCAAGATTTTCAAATCCAAGAACTAGATTTCAAGTCATAAATGAAAACAACTATTAAACTCAAATAATAATTGCAGAATTTGGAACCAACTTATAATACATGTTAAATAAGCTAGGAAACACTAACCAAAATTTAGAAGCTCCAATATGAAAAAATCAAGCAAAATTTTTAATTTTGATAGCCTTGTTTAGACATGAAAATCAAATAAAATCTAAAAAAAATTAAGATAGCCTCTAGTAAAAATTCTCATTTTAATCACTAACACAGGAAATGTGATAATATTCAAGGCTAAATAAAGAGAAAATAACAACCAAAAATGTAACCCCTAATAAACACATATTTAATCTAAAAGATATTTTTAAATTTATTTTTATGGTCAGACTTTCCTATACCTAACCAGCTCCTGCAACAAGACACAGGGCAGACAGTCCAAGAAGATTCCCCAGAGGGTCCAGTAATAGACTTAGAACACAAATTGAACATTTGATGCTAATACACAAGCCTCTTAAGGTGTTTAGCATAATCTAATCACCTCTCAAATCACAAGCAAGATATAATATTTTAAATCCCAGACAGAAAACACTCTTATGGCCTACTACTAAAGTCTCTCATACCAGGGTCATTGAGAACAGTGAGGTTACATACACCTACACTATTTACCCAGCTGTAACACAGCCCTGTACACTGGAGCCCAGTGTTGCAAGTTCATGTCCTTGTTTATTGAATACTTCTTATGTGCCTTTTATCACAACTGAAGAGCCATCTACACCAGTGGTATATTCCACAATTGACAGTGTTATTACATGCAAGTATGATGCTGTCTTCCATAAAAAGTTACACATCCTGTGTGTAGACTAGATAGCTTAGATGCTGTGGTATTCACCAAGGATAGTTATCAATTGTTGGATATTGAATGTGAGGCTGCCATCAATTGATTAACCAGAGTAGTTCCTGTTTATGATATTTCATCCTGATTTGATGCCACAACAAGATATGTTTACAGAACCAATACTAAATATGGTGACACCTGTCAAGTTGAAAAATCCAAAAAGGCCAAAAAACAACCTAAACTCCTGAAGCTTGTGCATATTGATGCAAACAAACAGTGGTTGATCAAAGATTGCCACCTAGATTCTCTCTCTGTTAAGTCAATGATGTAAATAGAGTTTGGCCTTTATATTTCTAATGTCAAAACCGCAGGCTTGACCTGCCAGCAAGGTTCCAACCAAGTGGGTTTGTGACCTGCAATCCAATTACCTGGGCACTCAAAACCAGACCGGAAGTCAACCTGGATTACCAAATCAATCAACATGAACAAATGATGATCCCTCACGGTGGATACCTCAATTTGGCGCTTGACTCATTAACAGGATCAAGCAACCCCCTCTTCAATCCAGCCGTGTGATCATCAATCATGTTCCTTCTATCCATTGATTCACAATAGCTATATAATCACTATCTCACAATAAAGATTATTATCAATCATCTAAATATTTTTCCCCTTGTAACTCTGCTAAAACAGCACAGTTACGGCACTAAGACTCTTTTTTACAAAACCATGGTTTAATTGGGCTTCTCAGGAAAATTAGTTGGTGTATCTCTGTATAATAAGAACAGTAAGAAGATAATTGAGGATTTACAAATTTACACTGAAACATATCTTGACCTAAAAGAGACCAGTGATATCATTTTCTTCTATATAGATAAATTGGAAATTTCCTTCTCACTCAGAGCTAAGAATGAGTTGGTTGATAAGGATTCAAAGGATAATTTAGCACTTTGTGCAACTATCAGGTCCCAAATATATTCAATGATGTGCTTCTTGGTCTCTGGTTTAGACCAAAAATAAATGATCAAGGGTTTTTATAATGACATAACTTCTTTAATTTTCTAAAATGTGTCAAGGAATACTTACAGATTAATTATTGTGGCACAACTAATATTGTTTTTCTTGATACTGTTGGGCTTCAAAAAGCGGACTTATTAGTGTCAGAGTTCCCACCAATTGATAAAAATATTCACTATCCAGTTGTTGCCTATTGGGCTTCTCAATGAGATTCCTCTTTCTTTTGCCATATTCTCCATTTTTTAATCCAATAAAAGATGTGCTTGGATGGATTAAGAATAAGGTAAAAAGGGCCTCCATTAGGATACAAACTATCTATTAAATCTTCTAGAAGTTGGTCAATTATCAATGCCATCTGATGTGGTGGCATCTTTCTATAAGCACTCTGAGTCCTTCATCTCCCAAGCCATCACTTCCAAGCTAATCAAATAAAGAGCGTTTTTTGGCTTTAATTGATTTTATATTTTTTATATTTTATTTTTTAACTGATGTTGAGTATATACTTATGGGAAGTATATTAAACAAAATAAGGGGAAGATTTAAGAAGAGAATGATAATTTATTGGATATGAAATATAGAATAATATATTGTATCATGGCAAGCCACATAACGTCCATGTACATCATGGGGGTCATGGGGCTTATTTGAGTAATGTTCCTCTTAGGTCACAAGGCTTGTTCAAGTTGTGTTCCATTTAGGATCTGGATTAGGTGATCCCCATAATAGATTATCAACTGGTAATGATGCCACTGGTTTACTGGCTGGTTGGTGAACCATTTGGTGTGCCATTCAGTGATCTGCTCAGGGTGTTGATTCCCTGAGAGGGAGTAATCAAATATGTTGCAACACTTAAATTAAAATTAGTCTTTTTATTTTATAATGACTTGAATTTGTATAAATTACTGTCAAGATATTGCAGCCTTAAAGAATCTTTATTAGTTTGTTTGGAAGTCATATTTATTAATATATGGATTTTATGAAGACAATCCCAGCTACCAATTGATTTAGAGGTACAGCAGAATGGTGTCTATACATTCTACTTGAGGGAGAGTATATACAAAATGGATTCTTTATTAATAGGACACACCACTGGTGGAAGCAATCATCAATAGATCCTGCAAGGACTGACATGTTGAAATCTAGTGCTTAGATCAGGAGTACTACTAGAAAGCAGCTCAGTAGTATGGGAGGTATAAATAGGTATGCTATTTCCTATCTATAGATGGTGTATTATTTCTGCTTTTAAAATAGAAGTAAAAGCCTTTATATAAGGTTTTATAAACCCTCTTGCCAGGATAATGTATGTTGCTTCTAAATCTTACTTGGACAGTCTATCTGTTCCCTAGCTTGCCATTTTCAATCCCCAGAGCCAGGTATTCATGTGCAGGGACATGGGATTTTCTTTCTCAGAAAATATTTTATTATAAGACTTATTATAAGTGGTGGCAGAACTCTGAAAATTTGAACTTTCTTATTTGTATGAAATCCTGAACTATTGCTGATAATAGCAGATTGATGTTGTTGTTTTGGATTCTGAATATCCCAAAATATAATCAGGCTGTGTATTTTTCTACTATAATTTTATATTTTTGTTCAGTAATCATTCCTAGATCTGGATTGTTGTTTGGAATATGTTTATTTTTAGAAACACATAGCTGATCCAAATCTATCTTGTCAGGGTTGATGGGTGTGATGCTGTCTAGGCATTGTTAATATAATTAATTAGTGATAGTAATGGGCCAGTTGACCCATAGTTACTCAAAATTCCTGACAATTACAGATATGAAAAGCTTCATATGTTGTTGAGATATATTTAAATATATTAAAATTAGAGATAAATATTTCTATTTTAATGCAGGTAGTTTCTATAAATTATAGTATTAACAATATAATAAAAAAGATATAAAGATAATTGTCATGAATATACTTCTGGAAAGTACATAAAACAAAATAAAGGGGGAATTAATAATAGAATGATACTTTATTGATACAAATTTAGAAGATTACATAGTATCATGATAAGCCACATGATGACCATGCTTATCATGGTAGTCATGGGGCTTGTACAGGTAATGTTTCATTTAGGAATTGAAATATTTGACCCCTGTATAAGATGGTCAGCTGATAAGAGTGCCACCAACTTAATTATTAATTAGGGAATCACTCTGGGAATTACTTCCCTGAGAGGTAGTAATTGTAGATGTTGCAACATACCCCCTGGGGTGCTGGAAGGTGAAGCCTTAGAAATTTTCTTGAGAGTGTTGGGAATCCAATCTTGGTGTTGATCTAGTTTTGCATTGGGAACAGGTAGTTGATAATTGCATTGTGCATTTCTTTCCTTTCGTAGGAAGAGTCAATTGTGGTGCTTATGTTCTAAGCCCGTAAAAACAACAATCCCTTTGATGAGGTAGGTATTGTTGAGTTTGACCTCCATGATAGCCCCTGGTCCTCTTAACCATGGTTCTAATTTATGCATATTATGGTTTCCATCCCAAATCTTGTCTCTGCTTGGAATTTCTCCTGTTGAAGTGGGATTATCTCTCTTTTGTCTTTTCTTCTCTTTGGCTTCTTGGTCCTTTCTAACATGTTGTTTATTGGGGACGTTGTCAGCTGGTATTTTATTAGATAAAGTTATTGGGGCCAAACTCAGTCTGGCAATGAAGATCTTGCACCAGTAGATAACTTTATACAGGGTTTTGCCCATATTGCAGTTTACATGTGTTTGACATACTATTGGAGTGGTAGGTAGAATTTCAGTCCAAAGATGTGGATTGTTAGTAGATTGTTTACTGAGTGCCTCTACAAGAGGCCATTCAATATTTCCATTCTCTCATTATCTTGTGGGTGTTAGGGGCTGGTAACTTTATACTTGAATTCTGTTTTAGCAAGGTAGATGTTTTTTCAATGGCAGTGACTTCTGTTCCTTCATCTGTAATCAGGAGCTCAGGATTTCCAAACTTGGATATGATTTCTTTGCCAATAAATTAACATACATTTTTTCTTTATGTTCTTTTATGGCTTGTGTAACATACCACCTTGTTGCATAATCAATGGATACAATGATTTCTTTTTTGCTTTTGTTATCTCTGGGCATGGGCCCTATAATTTCTAATTCCCATACCTTGAATGATTGGGTGATTGATACTGGCATCACAGACTTGGGGATGCCTTAGCGCGCATACTTTTCACATATTTTGCATTTTTTGGGCACATTTTTGATGTTTTCTGACATTTTGGGTCACAAGTAATGAGTTCTAAGATAATTGTGTAGATTTCTACTCAGGTGTGGCCCAAATCTCTATGGTAGCAAAGGATTGGTCAATCTTTTGTGTTGACAGTATGTATGGCACTGTATCTTCACTTGATAATATGTGGTGTAGAGTGCCATATAAGTTTTTGAATAGGTTTTTGTTCTTAAGAACTTTTTCTTTTATGTCTGTTGATGTACCATATGTAAACCCTCTTTTATATTCCCCATTATTAACATGGGCTGATTCAAGGTCCTCTCTGTTAGTGCAGAGTAAGTACTTACAGTACAGCCTTGATGGGGTGTCTTCAGTAAGTAGTTCCTTGCTGGGTTATATTCAATTATTAATAATACCTTTGAAAGAGGTTTATCCATTCAGCTTTTTGTCTTGATAGGTGTTTTTATGTCTTGAAGAATACCAATGACTTGTGGCTGGTTAGCACTTTGAATATTTTACACCTTCCAAATAGGAACATAATTTCATTAGAAAATAGATGATAGCTATCAATTTCTTGTCATGAATTGAATATCTTTTTTCACCTTCAGACAATTTTCTCGCGTTTCTTAATTCTTATACAACAGTAAAAAATATTTTTCTACTGTTTGAATTCTGGCTACTCCTCCAATTGCATAAACTGAAGCATCTGTATCTATTTTTTATTTCCCTTCTCAAATGGGGTACTGTAGGGTAGGGGCTGTGGCCATTCATTCTTTCAATTTGTAGAAGTGTTGTTTTCTAAGTAGGTGCTTGCAAATATAGTTTTTTCCAGTAATCCCATATAGTGGAGCATTCAGAACTCCCCAATTGGGAATAAATCTTCTGATATATTCAATCATTCCCAAGAAAGTATGATTCATCTTTGTTGTGTTGCACTGGCATATTGTTTATATTCTTACTTTTCTGGTTATGGTTTGATTCCATCTTTAATAATTATGTGTCCTAGGACAGGTAGCTTGGTCAAGAAGAATTTGCACTTGGATGGTTAGGTACCAACTGATTATCCTGGAGGGTGTTGATTTCCATGTAAATTTCCTTCTAGTGTTGCTTTTTGTTGAGGCTATATATGATTATATTATCTAGGTAGATTATGATGCGTTTCCCAATGTGGTTCTTGACACTTTAATCATGAATTTCAAAAAGGTACTGGGGGCATTTTTCATACAAAAATTAAGAACTACACATTCAAACAGCCAGTATTAGGTCCTTAACACTATCTTTAGAAATTATTCATTCTTAACTTGGATCTGGTGATACCCTGCAGTTGAGTTGATCTTTGTGAAGAATTTTGATTCTACTAAATGTTGCAACATCTTTGATTACTCCCTCTTGGGGAATTAACACAACAATTAGATCTCTGAATGAGTCACCAAATGGCTCACTAACCAGTAAATTGGTGGTACTACTATCAGTTGACCATCTATTATAGGGATCAAAAAATCCAGATCCTAAAAGGAATCAACTTGAATAAGCCTTGTGACTTAAGAGGAAAATTACTCAGATAAGCCCCATGATCTCCATGATGTACATGGACAGTATGTGGCTTTCCATGATACTATATAATACCTTATATTAATATCCAATAAAGTATCATTCTCTTCTTAATTTCCCCCTTTATCTTGTTTATTATACTTCCCAGAAGTATACACACAACACAATGCTAAGATAGATTGTTAATCAGAGGCAGGGGATGTATATTCTTATTTGTGACCTTGTTAAGGGCTCTGTAATTGGTAACAAGGCATATACCTCAATATTTCTTAGCCACAAAGAAGATAGCTGGACCAAAGGGAGATTTGAATGGATAAATGGGCCTTTTTCTTGGGCCTCATCTAGGTATTCCTTTAATACATCATCCTCTTGAGGTGTTAAACAGTAGATGGGGTGGGCCTTAGGTACTCTCCCTTTTAGGGCAATTGTGTTAGATACCTCTTTCAAGTGGTAAGCCTAGAAGTTTCTCCTGGAAAACAGAGGAAAACTCTTGAACCTTTTCTGGTGTATAGGATCCTGTTCATGCAAGATTTCCACATTTTTACATGAAGGATCTTGTATGTACAGGTATTCCAGTCAATCTTGCTGATGTTCTTTTCCTTTTCAGTTTTGATAATCTTAATAAATATGTGATCTCTCATGAGAGTGTCAAGGTGAGTTGGATATACATTGTGGGGTACTTCTCCTTGTTGTATTGTGAGTGTGGCGCTGTCCCAGTCAATGTGGGGTTTTTTCTTCCTCATTAAATCCAGGCCATGAGCTATATCATATTTAGGTATTGGGATGATGGGATTACTAATGATAATTTGAACATCCCATATCTGTGCCTGAAAGGGTTTTACCTCTTTATTGACTAGGGTACTCCTGTTGTCTGCCATGGGCAACTGCCAGAATTATCTCATTCCACAAGTTGACTTACTATATATCAACAATTAGAGATAAAAATACTTTAATGTCAACAGCATTGGAAAGTCAGAATTAAGTTTTTACTTATGCAGACTACTAAATATTGAACCTTTTTTAATAAGCAGAAACCTGCTTTCTGAACACTTTACTTATTTAAAAATTAAGCTTTAAAATACTTTTAAGGGTAATATGATTACATAGATTTAAAAAGGTCCATAAAAAATTATACATGACAAATTAAAAAAGTTAATAAAAATCACACTTCAAAATAATTCACTATGAAATTAGCTATCTTTACTATAAAATATTTTCCCACTTATAAAAACAAAAAATACAATAAACAAAAAGGTACTACATAAAAATAAACATATTATAGAAAAATATAATAGTCAGAAAAAGTAATATAAAAAAATTTCTATGCTGTAAATTCAGAACCTGAACGTAAAAATGCAGGATTGTCAAATCATTGGTTCAAATTTCAAATCACTTTTGTGGGATAGCCTTTTTTAATTAAATTGAATTATTTGTATTTTTATTTGAATTTTTAAAAATGAGGGAACTCATAGACACTTTGCAAAGTTCAAGTCAAACTGCATATTTCCAATGGACAAAATTAATTGACTGGAATCAGAGTTGAAGTGTTAAAATCCATCAACCATTTTCATTAAGTTTACTATGTTTTTTGAAATTGCGGGATTGTCAAATCCAAGAACCAAATTTCAAATTGCTTTTGAATGCCACTAGTAAACTCAAATAATAATTGCAGGAACTGGAATCCAAATTGAATGTACAGTGAGAAACTAGGATAAATCAACCCAAATCAAGAAGCTCCACTCTGGGTAAAATCAAATGAAAAATCCAATCTCAACAACCATGTTTAGACTTGAAATTAAGTGAAATATAAAATTGTCTAAACTGGAAATGATGCAATATTATGCACTCTAAATCACTAATATAGAGACCACAAAACCACATAATGATATATGAGTTACCCTCCTAATGATGCAGAAATTTTTAAAAGTTTTTTGGCCCCTGGTGTAGCCAGGGCCAATAATTCTTTTTTAAGGAAGAAGGAGAGGTGGGAAAGAAAAAACTCAAAAGTGAAATATCACTGGATTACTACACTATGTGTTAATGGATTGCTATTAAGAATACTTGATTACATTTGATTTTAAAAAAGCTAATAATAAAATAGAATCATATATTACAATCTATCTTATCACATTGTCTTTTCCTTGATGTGTTGATAGTTCATTTGCTGTTGATAATGTGCTTTTGTTTAATTGGATAGTTTCACCTCCAGTTGCCTTAACAATAGAAAATCAAGTTGCCTCCACGACCACAGCTGGTCTTGGGAAGGCAACTTGATTTCCTATTGTCAAGGCAAATGGAGGTGAAACTATCCAATTAAACAAAAGCACATTATCAACAGCAAATGAACTATCAAAACATCAAGGAAAAGACAATGTGATAAGATAGATTGTAATATATGATTCTATTTTATTGTTAGCATTTTTGAAAATCTTTTGTAATCAAGTATCTAAATTTTGGCCGCCCTAAAATGGAATAGGGTGATTTTTGAGAATGCCTATGTTTCCTAAAAGAATCAGCACAAATCCACTCTAGATCCTTTGACATCTTTTTTGAGTCACCCATAAATTATATTTATTTCAAATTCATTGCAATTATGATTTGAAACTTGGTTCTTGGATTTGAAAATCCCGCAATTTCAGATTCATTAAGTTTTACATGATGTCTATTATTTGTTTGACATACAGGAAATCTCAAATTGTACATTAGAATCCCAAATTTCTGATTCATGTATCCTGCATTTGTTTGCTGTATTTTGTCTTTTTTTGTTAGTTGATTTATCTGCTCAAGGGATTTGAAATTTGCCAATTTAAATAAATCAAAAAAGTCAAATTAAATGGTTGATCTTTATTAAATATTTTAGTATAGACTCATCAGAGTTGCCTGAAAAAGTACTTTGAAATTTGGACTAAGGATTTTAAAATCCTGCATTTTTAATTTAGTTCTGAATTTAAAGTATTGAAAACTACAAAAAAATATATTACTAGTAAAATACAGATATAAGCATATAATACAGACTAAGGCATCAAGCTATCAATAGAAAATTAACCAATTTTATAAAAACAGTATCATAAAGTATTAATGAGATATTTAGAATAACTTTTATTTAAAAATATTATACTGAACATATAAGAACTATATACAAAAGCAGGCAATACTCAACAAATTCAATTAAAAGCTAGACTGTGATCACCTGGTTGCCATTAGGAACTGTGGCAATCTTCTTGATATATTCCCCAATCTCTGAAAGCTTATGTGAAGAATTGTTGATCAGGGATTGTGGAAACCTTAATTCATTAGAAAATTAATGGCAATTAACCAGGGCCAATCAATTACCCTTTTGGAAATTAGTGTCATTTATCACATAATTAAATGCATGATTTGTGATCCATGATGTTGTCAACAAGGATAATCACACCAAATTGTTGCCACTCCCAATAATAAGCACTGTGACGCCAGCATTAATTATTCCTGGCGCCAGAGCGCCGCTACAGTTTACATTGAGCGCTGGGACGCCAGCACAATTATTTGTGAGTGCCAGAGAGCTGCAATAATTAACATTGAGCGCCAGGGCACCAGGTTCAATTTGAGTGATTGATTCAACTTTCATACCAAATAATGTCTGAATACAGAAGTTTCTGTATGCCAAATAAAAGTGCCATCTGGTGCACTAGCAGAGGGCACCCTTGTGCTAGATACCACAGCATTGAAGGATTGTGCCCTAAAATGGGAAGCCATTCCTTTTTCACCACCACAACCAAGACTCTACAGTGCACTGGAATGTCCTAGAAAACATTGCCAGCAACTGATAATTAGTAATATGAGAATACCCCTGTATAAGGCGTTGACAGTAAACGCCAAGGGGTAGAATTTTTACCTACTTGTATAGGTCCCAATAAAGTTAATCATTGCAAATCAAGTTGGTCAATGTCCTCAGAATATTCACATTCAAAGGCGTATATTGAGTGTGTGCTTCTGCCTTCTAAATCTTCTGTTGAATCTGCTGGTGTACGCCAATTTTCAATAAGTGGTGCTTACTACAGAGACACCACACACTCTGATCAACTCTATTCCTCTGAGTCTGACGCGCCTCCCTCCATCCCCAAAGATCTAACTGGATTTGGGGAATTTCATTCAGTAATGGAAACCAGCAACATTGAGAGAGACCAGATTTTCCAACAACAAGAGGATATAATCAATGTAGAAGTCTTACCCATACTCCCCTCCTGCCAGTACACAGAAGTTCCTGTGGTACCGCTTGCACACCTCACTCAGGTTAATTGCCAAGACCTGGAATCAGTGGCCTCTGGGCTCTTCCTTGGATATCAACTCAGCCAGGAACCTATGAACATCCAGTTGTCTCTCTTTCACCAGCACCCCAAAGCCCAACACCTCATGACTATATTTCACAGTTACCTGGCACTTATGAAGGAAACCTCAAACGCTTCCCTACCACCAAGAAAGTGACTGAATACCTTCAAGGATTTGTTCACCCTGCATTACATCAGTTACTGAGACTTCAAGCTCAACACCACCTAGAGCTTCAATACCTACTTATGTATGTTGAGTGCCAGCACCATTACCAGAATTGGTTAGTATGACAACTGGACTCTGGTTTTGAGGAAATTTGAGCCTGCTCTCAAGCCAACAAGGACAATCAAGCCACTTTAGCTTGCCAGCTGGAAGACCTCACCCACCAACTAAACAATTGCTTAGTCCATGTAATAGAGTCAATCCTGAAGAATCTTGGGTTGGGGCCTGTCTGGGCACAAGATGTCACCTGCCATGTTATAGCCATTGAACAGTATGTGGCAGGTGCCAATGTAACCAAGAGTGACATGGACATTCCTCTCACCAAGCACAGCGCCTCCTTAGAGCAGCAGAGTAGTTGTCTGCGCGGCCTGGATAAGAAGGTTTCCAATAATAAAGATAATATCAATGAGGTACAACGCCTTGCCTGGCAAGAGGCCAAGGAGGCCAGCAACGTTTTTAATGCCACCAAGGCCGAGATTCTGGCACTTTAAGACAACTTTGTCCAATACAATGATCATATCAAGGAGATCATTCAAGAAAAGACCTCTCAGTTACGTCAGGAATTCTTGTCACAATTCACCAATGGCTCAACCACTGTGGGTCATGGCTGCTCTGAACTTAATGAAGTAAAGCAACAAGTAGAGGATATTGTGGCTGCAAATAACAATATGTTTCAGGAAATGAAGCAAGTATGTGATAAAGGAGAGCAGAATATTGCCTCTGTCAAGGCCAAGCTCAAGGAGTTACAAGCTGAAATGAAGGGACATGACAAGCAATCCGCCTCCCAGCATGCTGCCATAGAAGACTTTTGCAAAGGAATGGCCCAGTGAAAAAAGCTGATTGAACGCCTTTGCTCTTCCCTCCGAAATGCAGAGATGAAGATAGCAGATGTTTGGGCTGAGCTTATGGATTACAGATGCCGCTGCACTGGCCAAGACTTAGGAGGATCTGGCCTTCCCACTATTCCCTCTGGAGAATGTGCCACACTACAACCCACTTCCAGTTCAGTATATGATGATGAGGCTACCTCATCTTCTTCAGGCTGGTGTAGCATCCCTTGAGTTTTTGTTGTTCCCCCTATGCCTGTTGAAACTCCACAAGGATCCAGGGAGACTGGCCCAGCCGGGAGCTCTTGTACCAACTTCTTTGATTGCAGTTGCTGCAAGGAGTCCCCTCCTTGCTGTTGTTCTCAAGACAAAACCCCTGCAAGTTTCAAGCCAATGAATCTGCCTAAGTTTGACCCTAAATGCAATGATACACCTTCATTTGCCTTTTTGAGATGTCAATGTATGGAGCCAACAACCATGATAAGGCCACCACACTACTCAATCAACTGGACGCAGCCAGTACCAATCTAATCATCCTGCACATGCCTGAACATGACTGGTTATACGCAGCGGCAAAAAATACACTGTTATACAAGTTTGGTAGCATTTACCGGGTTACTGAAAGTAAGAATGAGTTCCTGATGATTAGCTTCAGAAAAGACAAGACAATTGCTGATTTTGCTGACCATTTCTACCTCAAGGCCCAGATCCTCACCAGCTCAGGGTCCCTGATGGTACACAACTCTCATATAGCTTTACGTGCAGCAGTAAAGCCCTATGAAGCCTTGTACCAAACTCTCATGCCTGCCTTCCAAGATAAGTGTACCTTGGACAGTATGGTACATTACTTGCGCCCAGTGTGGTGACACTTTTGGGACCCCCAATACTGGATCAAAACCTCTTCCAGCTATCAACTTTCCTGGGCTTTCAGAGCCCCTACCAACAATAATAATTTCTGTTGAAGACCAACATCACTAAGGTAACCTGCCATTTCTGCAACCAGAAGGGCCATTACGCCTTTAGTTGCAACTCAAAGACAGGTATCCATGCGCTGCCCCCTTGGAGTCTGACCTACAGGGAAAATTCAGTGTGGAGTAGAGGAGAAACTCTCTACACCCACACAATCCATGAACGTTCCACCCAACCTTCTCTTCACACCTGACACTGGGTTCTTGAGAAATGCGCTCCATCAGGTCCTTATTGACAATGTGCACATGGTACAGACCTGTTCTAAGGTTCAGGTCTCCCAAGAGGCCACTAAGGAAGTATTTAAGCCCTATGCTTGTCAGTTACTAGATAACACGCCTGATATAGAGCCCCAGCGCTCAGGTGATGCCACCCCCTTAGGGGTGTCAATGTAGCTATCTCCATGGAAATAATGAAGGATCACCACCCAGAACTATGTAATAGTATTGTCAAATTCCTCTCCACTGACAAAAATTTGGACATCCATTTAGTAAACAAAATTTGTTCTTCTTATTCTGAGTGCATTTATGCTAATATTTTGGTTAATAAACTCAAGGTGCAAGCTATTATTGACACTGGGGCCCCATATAAACATAGTGTCCTCCAAGTTAGTGCGGCAGATGAGGTTTGCTCCTGGCATTAATCATAAGAAGCAGTATGATACAGCTGGGCTAGATTGTACCACCACCCATGGAGCATACAGTGCACTTCATTTACGCTTTGGTTCCCTGGCAGTCTCAGCCCCAGCTATAGTGCTACCCAATGAAAACTACAATATCCTGATTGGAACCTTGTTCATGTGACAGTATGGAGTAAAGACTGACCTTGATAATGATGTTCTCAAAAATCTTGGGACAGGCAATACCTCTGTATTACAACTTCTCAAGTCCAGAGATGGGTAGCCAAACCACTCCCTGTGTTAACCTCACATATTACAATGGTGTTATACCAGTCAAATACCGTAAATTGGGGCGCCAGGTTAAACACCTTCCCACTCCAGTTGAGGAGTATAAGGGCCTGCCATTGCGTGCCAACTCTTCCTATACTATCCTGGCTGGCCATCAGATGCTAATGGACATTGGATTGAATTTACAAATCCCCCAAGGACTTTACAGGGAAATAGAAGCCCCCTGAAATTGCTCTAGGCTAGAATCCCTGTGTCAGGAAGCCAGTCATAGGTAGAGGCATTGGGCTGCTTGGGGTGAGGTGCGGCCAAGCCAGTGGATAAGGCCCACCATAGAATGGGTGCTAACTTGATAATATAAGATACAGAACGCCCAAGTAAGGACCAGGGTCTAGAGTTGGGGACCACAGAATCTACCAAACCTGTCAAAGTAATGTAGAGTACTCCAAACAGTTGGGTAGAGGTGGTCTTGGCTGCGGCAGTAGGTTCCAGCAGGCGGTCTGGTTGTGGGGTTAAGGGAGGAGTCATAGGAACAAAGTAGGCAGGCAGATAATTGTACTTGTCTTTGAACAATCTTGGTGGTCTTTTGTACCACTTTCCAATGTGTCCTATGTATTTGGTTTCTCTAGTCCTGGCCAAGGGGTTGGCAATGAGGATAGTCTCCAAGTCGTACTCTGAATAGGCCGGGTTGGGGGGGGGTATTCAGTAAAATGCACAGGTCCAAAGGGGGCTCCTGGGGGACGGTATAATGCCTGGGGCAATTTGGCAGGTTGGTCTTGGGGGAGGGTGGCGGCCTGGTGGGCTACTTGACGGGGATTAAGATGGAAGATCACTAAGACTAGATAGGGTAAGATTTTTTTGAACCAAAGGTTCATAAAACTTTACTATCAAAAATGACAATGGGGTTTTTGCCGTACCGCCAGGGTTTTTATACCCTGGGACTTTGCTTCTTTGATTTTTACAGGGTTCAGGTTTGCAGACAAGGTACTGGCGGGACGTGGGTCTTGGCTTGGGGTCTCAAGGGCGGCAGATCCAGGTTGTACCTGTTCTGGCAAATCAGAAAGGCAACGCTTGGTTTTGCCTCCACTGTTCACTATGTCACCTGAGTAGTCCAATTGCACTACCCCTTCTGGGCGGGAGACTGGCAGTTGCTGGTGGTCATTGACAAGGTTAAAAATAGGTTTTGTCTTAACCTCCTTAAGGCAAGCTGCAACCTCTACATAGGTTTGGGTTTTTGGTGGCTCAAGGTTGGCATCAATCTGATGAACATTTGGGGGATTGTCTCTGGGAGGCTGGCGGGTCTTGGAGTAACTTGTTAACTTGGGTTTGCAATTTAACAAGTGGGTGGTCTCCCGTCCACTTTGTGTGACTTGAGTAGTCTTTGGAGGGTCCTCTGTAGTAGACTGGCGGAACGCGGAGTAATTTACTGATTTGAGCCCATCTTTTAACGGATTGGTGGGTTCTGGACTGGTCTGGAGGGTTGGATCCACCTCCTGGGAACCGGGGCTTAACTCTTGGGTATTCAATACAAGTATTGAAATGTCATTCATGACACTCTGGTTGCACCTGGCATTGTGCTCCCTAATCATGGGCCCATAAAGGTACTGCTTGCTAACCTTGACCACTCCCCTGTTGAGGTAAAACACCATCAAGTAGTGGCGTATCAGAATCTACTACCAGTGGAAGAGGTGACAGAGATACACAATTTTGGCACCCTGGATGAGTTTGGCCTCCCTTCAGAAGAGGAAGTACCGCCTTCTGTATGCACAATCATTCCATGTGAGCAACTGCAGGGCTCACTGTAGCTCAACAAGATGCAGCTCTTTCACTGTTTGATAAATACAAGTAAATATTTGCCAAGGATGACTTTGATCTGGGGTGTGCACGTAACATGCTCCATCACATCAACACAGGCAAGGAACGTTCTATACGTCTCTGCCCCATACAATTTTCCCGGGCCTCTGACAACGCTGTAGATGGGGAAATTGAGAAGCTGGTTTAACTAGGTCTACTTGTTCCCTCCAAGAGCCCGTGGTTGTCTCCAGTCCTCATAGTTAAGAAGAAAGATGGGAGCAATCACGTTGTCATTAACTACTGCAAGCTTAATAACATCACTAAGAAGGACTCTTATCCTCTTCTGCATATTGACAATACACTCAACCGCCTGGGAGGCACTAAGTTCTTCTCTGCAATGGACTTAATATCTGGATATTGGCATATTAAATTGCCACCTGAGGAGCAAGATAAATGCGTCATCATCACCAGTCAAGGTCTCTTCCAATCTACTCATATGCCACAAGGGCTGTGCAGCGCACCTGCCACATTCCAACATGCCATAGACAACATGCTCCATGACCTCAAGCTGAGCTGTGTTTTAGTCTATCTGGACAACATCAATGTCTTCTCACAAGCATTCCCTGATCACCTTCAGCACCTTGAGGAAGTTTTCTGACGCCAAGCAACTGCTAGCCATAAGGTCAAACCAAGGAAGTGTGACTTCTTTAAGGACAGCTCAAATACCCCAGCTTTGTGGATAACTCAGAAGGATTATGGCCTCAGCCTGCCAAAGTTGAAGCCATAGAGAAAACAAAGGTGCCATTCAATAAACAATATGTCCAAGTTTTCCTGGGCATGATTGGCTATTGTTAGCGCTTTTTCAAAGACTTCTCAAGGAAGGGGAAGGCCCTCTTCTATTTGCTGAAGAGCAATGTGCAATTTGATTGGACTCCAGCCTGTTAACAAGCCTTTGACACCCTACACTTGATTCTCATGAACAAAACAATCCTGAAATATCCAGACTTCAGCCGTGAATTCATTGTTCAAATAGATGTGTTGCTGACTGCTGTGGGTGGTGTGCTTTCTCAAGTGGACTCAAATGGCAAAGAAAACCTTGTAGCCTACTGCAGCAGAACCTTGAACTTCCATGAGCGCAACTACACTGTGACTGAACGGTAATGCTTGGCAGTAATATACACATACAAAAAGTTTTGTGTATACTTACATGATGTTCACTTCAAAGTAATCACAGATCACGTACCATTACGCTGGCTTCACAACTTGAAAGAACCCAAAGGACGTCTAGCAAAATATGTGCTAAAGTTTCAGGCCTACAACTTTGAAATATCACACAGAGCAGGCATCAAACATCAGAACGTGGATGGATTGTCTTGGCTACCAATGGTAGCCCACCTGGTTGATGTCTCTGACCTACTTTATGATAAAATGCTGGCAGGCAACTACCAAGACAAGCCTTCAGAAGTTCAGCACACCCTATATAGGCTTCTGGAAGACACCAAAATCAAGAATGGGTGTATACTGAAACACACCTTATAAGGAATAAGAATAATGCCCAGACCATCAGAACAGGCTGATCTAATAGTTTGCACTCATAAGGCAATAGGACATGGCGCCTTCTGGGAAACACTTGTACAACTGAAAACCACATAATTTTGGGAAGCCATGATCTTTGACATACAAGAAACACTGAGATGCTGTAAATAATGCCAAGGGGGAAACCCTTCAAAAAGTCAACAACCTACCACTTAGCTTGGCCTAACTTTGCTTGGTACACTGTCTCAATTGACGTTGTAGGACCCTTACTGGTCAGCAACTATTGCACCAAGTACATCATTGTTGCAATAGACTACTTGAAAAAAATGGGTGGAGGCAAAGGTGGTGCGCAACTTAGGTGCTAACACTATTGCAAAGTTCCTACTTGAACAGATCATACTACGTCATGGTTGCCCCCAAGTTATCCTCACTGACAATGGCACCAACCTCACTTCCCGCGTGGTGACCAATCTCAATGAGCTTATGGAAATCTGAGGAGTATTTTCAACACCCTACCATACTGAGTCAAATGAAATGGTAGAAAGAGTTAATGGAACCTTAGTAGGCATCTTGAGGAAATTGACTGCAAGCCGCCCCGCTGAGTGGAACGCTTTCCTGCCGCCAGCTATCTTTTCCTAAAATATTGTCATCCACTCCTCTACAGGGAAATTTTCATTTTAACTCTTACATGGCAGGCACCCTGCGCTACCCCCATCCTATACTCCTGCGTTGGGGAAGAAGACACACATATACCTCATGCGTACCAGCAAAGGTTGGCTTGCACATTGATTTAATTGCAGTCAGAAGCCTATTCCAATTCATTGGCCAAAAAGATAAGGAGCCAAGAAAGGGATAGCACTCAGCGGGCCCCTCTCCAAGAGTTCCAAGTAGGTGACTGGGTGCTCTTCTATAACACACATGGATTTGGCCAAGCACACAAACTGGCTACTCTATGGATAAGTCCATTTTAAATTATTTCCTAGACGTCCACAGACGCCTATACTATTAAGGAGATTAAGGACAGATGGATGATCAACTGTGTACACAAAAAGTTCCTGAGGAAGTTTTTAAAGAGCCCCCTTCCAAAGAATAAAGTGATACAACTGCAAATAATTAATAATATAAAAAAAGTGAAAATAAGGACTGAATCAAAAATAAAAATAAAAATAAAAATTAAAACTATAAATAAGAAATAAGGAAGCAAGGCTTTATTGGCTAGCTATTCAGAAGGACAACGTCTGGAGCCAGAGGAGGAGGACTGATTGCCTGGAGTCTAGCTAGAGGTACTTGTAGAAGGAACATTGTCCGCAGGAAGATGGGGGATGGAACGACAGTTTGGAGTGGAGTGAGGGCGTTTCAATACTGAGAGAGGAACCAGAGGAGCTACCAGCTTGTACTTGTTGTTGTCCATTTGTTTGCAGACAAAAGCAAGGGCCATCAACATTTGGCACCAAGCCAATTGGGAATTACGTGACATACTGATCCAACCACACAGAGGTAAGCAAATATTCCCCTCACTAACCAGACAACCCCATCCACCACAAGCAGAGAAGGCAGAGCCTATATAAAGGCAATTGAGAAGTACATCTTTCATGTAGGAGTAGCATGCTGGAAAATAGAGCTTAGACTGATAGGCTAGCCCGCAGAAGTGCTCAAGGCAACACCCTGCAAAACCCACAGCGCCAGAGGAACACACCTCGGGAGGATACCACATGAAGTGAGCAACAGATGCAGCAAAGGGAAGATGCAACTGTGGGTTGTTATCCTTCACTGCTTGCACAAATAGATGCAGAGGACATCTCTTCAGAGTTACAACAAGCGCAAAGTAATGTGGAGGGCGTTGCAAGTGGCAAGGAAGCAGTTTCAAGGACAATATTGTTGGACCAATTGTGTAGATCCTCAAAGCCAAGGCAAGGAAGTCAAATAAAGGGCGCCTCAGTCTTGGTAAAAATAGAGTCAACATCCTCTTCCTCTTCAGCATGTGTGACAGTGTCACATTCTACCCCTGCCACTGTGGTATTGCAGTTCTGGAACCACAACTGACAACTGTTTGCAGGAAGTAGCTGATTCAGGAAACAGACCCAGGAAGAGCGCAGCATACATATAAACGCCTTATAATCTTCAGCTGTCATACCAGCCATGAGATCTTGATAGACTTAGCACAGGAAAGTATGGTTACTATTGTGGGCACTCATGTAAGAGAGAATGGAGAGTAGCCCTGGTCAAGTGGGGGGATATGTGAAGAATTGTTGACCAGGGATTGTGGAAATCTTAATTCATTAGACAATTAATGGCAATTAACCAGGGCCAACCAATTACTCTTTTGGAAATTAGTGTCATTTATCACATAATTAAATGCACAATTAGTGATCCATGACATTTACAACAAGGATTAATCACACCATGTTGCTGCCACTCCCAATACTAAGTGCTGTGATGCCAGCATTAATTATTCCTGGCGCCGGAGCGCCGCTACAGTTTACATTGAGCGCTAGGACGCCAGCACAATTATTTGCAAGTGCCAGAGTGCTGCATTAAATAACATTGAGCGCCATGGCACCAGCTTTGAGAGGAAAAAACGCCAAGCTGCCAGGTTCAATTCAAGTGATTGATTCAACTTCTATACCAAATAATGTCTGAATAAAGAAGTTTCTGTATACTAAATAAGAGTGCTATCTGGTGCACTAGCAGAGGGCACCCTAGTGCTAGATGCCGCAACATTGAAGAATTGTGCCCTAAAATGGGAAGCCGTTCCTTTTTCACCACTACAACCAAGACTCTACAGTGCACTGGAATGTCCTAGAAGACATTGCCAGCAACTGATAATTAGTAATATGAGAATACCCCTGTATAAGGCGTTGACAGTAAACGCCAAGGGGTAGAATTTTTACCTACTTGTATAGGACCCAATAAAGTTAATCATTGCAAATCAAGTTGGTCAATGTCCTCAGAATCTTCACATTCAAAGTGTATAGTGAGTGCGTGCTACTGCCTCCTAAATCTTCTGTTGAATATGCCAGTTTACGCCAATTTCCAACAGCTTATATTTGGCCTTAACAATGTCCTTGATCTTTTCTTGACATTTTTTCTCTTTGGTAGTTCTCTTCTTCTTGGATGCGCAGCTCTCAATATATCAGAAAGATGCAACAGTCTTCCCCTGCTGAACATTGAGGTGCTCATAGAAGGTGTTTTATCTGATCTTGATTCCAAAGGAGGACTTGATATGCTTATTCCAGCCCTCCAAAGATGAAGCAGTTTTCATCTCATCTTTAAGAACTACCTGGTAGCAGTTCCGGCTGGCCTTGGCTCTGGGCTTAGTGACCTTAAATCCAATCCACTGTGGTTTTTAATATTCAATGAAATGATAGAAGGCATACTCATGTTTATTGGAATATGAATCCTGGCATAGAAGGTCAAAGGCTTGTCCAGCATGCTCTGGCTTTACAAAAGCTAGTGCTACAAACTGCTGAATTAAGAACTTGCACTTTCCTGATGTATCTAGACGGTGGAGCTTGCTGAGCTCAGGTAGACCCTTTAGTTGCCTGTTGACAGCCTGTTGATAATGTAAAAAACACCCCTGGACCTCTCCATCAAAGGTATTTATAAAAGCGTTATAATGGGCAGTTTCATAGTCCATGATTATAGTTGAGGGGCCAAGTACTTTATCTTGAGCTTCTTTTTTTGCAGCAAGGGTGGCTTCATCCTTTTCATCATCATCTGGATTGGCTCTAGTGTTATGGCCAGGGGGACTCTTTCTATTACTGGGTAGGGCTTTGATGCCCTCCTGAAGGAAATTAAAGGCCCTTGTGTAGATCTCTTCTGTTGCTCCAGGAAGCAGAAAGTAGGCAAATGAGAGCACCTTGCCTTCAATAAGGGAATGTACAACCCATAGTTGGTAAAAAAGGCCGGGGCATACTGCAAAGGTACCGTCACATAACCAGGTTTCTGAATATCTTAACTGCTAAAGGTTCTGTTGTGTAGCATAGCATATAATTATTACATCTGCTGTAGGCTTATCATCATGTAAAAGGAATGCCTCATTATCATTGAAAATTTTCAACTTCTCTGTCAAGACTAACTCTCCTTGAACCATGGCTGATTTCTTATGGGGGACTAGATCACAGTGTTTGTCATATATGCAATTTACTAGCTGATTGTGGTCAGGGATGAGCTTCAGGTTCTCATTACTTAGGTGTGTGGTGGCCTTAACTGCCAGATCAGAAGCCTTGACGTCTTTGGAGACTGGAACCATTTTGTAGAGGTACCACTTTAGAAGCTTTTCAATAAGATTGATTGGAGCATTGCATGTGTGCTCCCCTTTTTCACTAGTGACTTTATCCCATCCTTCTGTGTTGATTCTGATAGTGCAGATTTTATCTTCACACACATAATTCTTGCTTCTTCCTGCTCTCTTTTGATTGTTGAAATTAAAAACATAGTCATCAAAAACTAAAATTGCACCTCCTTTGACAGACATTAGAGGGAAAACCAAGGGAACTTCTTTGGGAGCTTAACCTCACCTTTGACGTTACATATATTGTGAACCTTTAGGGGATCCCATGGGCCAATTGGTGCTTGATGATAGTCAGACAGGTAATCATCAGGATCTTCTTTATTGATACTTGATGAGGGGGATAGAGGTGCAGATTTGTTGGGCGGCGGAGGGGAATTATCTGGAGTTGGATTCTTGTGCTTCTTGGACTGGGATGAGCTTGATTCCTTGGGGCTTGATTCCTTTGAGCTTGGTTCATCTGGGCTTGGCTGGGGTTCTGGACTCTTGAGTATCTTCTTTCTTCCTTGCTTGTTTAGTGGAAGCTCATCTCCTTCTGATTGGTACCAGCTTGGAGAAGAGGAGGGGTCAGGGGAGGGCTCTTTGCTTTCAGGTTCTGGGGCCTTCTCCTTTGTCTTCTGTTTCTTTGAGGGCTCTTTGGTAGATTTTTTTGTTGGGGTAGGGACTTTGGGCCTTTCCAGAGGCTTTGGGCACTTTCTTGGTTGACTTAGAGTTCTTTTGTGGCTTCTTGGAAGATTTGTCCTACAATAATTAGAGTAGAGTTCATAAAGTAAGAATAATCATGGGAAACATGAATAAAATTAAACAACAATAACTTGTTTTGTTGTAACTGTGCTGTTTTAGCAGAGTTACATGGGGAAAAATATTTAGAAGATACATAAAATTCTTTATTGTGAGATAGTGATTATATAGCTATTGTGAATCAATGGATAGCAGGAACATGATTGGTGATCACACGGCTGGATGGAAGAGAGGGTGGCTTGATCCTGTTAATGAGTCAAGCGCCAAATCAAGGTATCCACCATTAAGGATCATCATCTGTTCATTTTGATGGATTTGGAAATTTGAGTTGACTTGCGGGTCTGGCTTTGAGTGCCCTGGTAATTGGATTGTGGGTCACAAAACCGCTTGGTTGGAACCTTGCTGGCGGGTTGAGCCTGCAGTTTTGACACCCCCTCCGGCTGAAGGTTGGTCTCCTCTGGAGGCAGGTTGTCAGGGAGGTTGTCGGGAGCCCAAGCACCATATTGAACCAGTTGTTGCTTGGTGGCTGGCAGGGAAGTTTCTTGTTGTTTCTGTCTTGCTTTGAAGGGTTGTAGGCAGTCTTGGTGTAAGGTCTTGTCTTGCTTGCTTTTCCTGAGCCCTTGCACGAGGTAAGTGTTATTGTTGTTTACCTTTAGAATGATTGCTGGCCCTACTTTTTTGGGTTGTAGTTTGCTTTTGTCAACATTCATGACCCAGATTTTGTCCCCAAATCCATGTCTCTGGCAGATGGGAACAAAGGTCGTTTGTAAGTGTTCCTTTTCTTTGGCTGCTTGTTTGCAGTTGGCCTCTATTACTTGAGGATCTGAGCAAGGGGGGACTTGACTTGGAATTTCCGGTTTGGGTCCTATCAATGCTTGAATGATATTTGGCTGTGTGCCGTATACCAGTTCAAACGGACTTTTCCCAGTGGATCTGTTCACTTGGGTTTGGCACACAAGTAACACAGTTGGTAGCTGCTTATACCAGTCTTCAGATCTCCCGGCGGTGAGTTTGGTTAGGGCTTGCACAAGGCTATCATTAAGCCACTCTACGCGTCCATTGGCCTGTGGATGATATGGTGTTGTGACAGTGTGTTTGACCCCATTCTTGGTGAGGTACACGTTGGTGTCTTTGGAGGTCAATTCTTTGCCCCCATTGGTTATCAGGAGTTCTGGCTTTCCAAACCTGCTGATTATTTCCTTGCCAATGAATTGTTGGATGTTGTTACCGGTGTGCGTTTTCACCGCTTGGGCTACTGGCCACCTTGTTGCAAAGTCAATGGCTGTGATGGTGTATTTTTTGTCATTGTTCTTGGCATGGGGCCCACAATGTCAAGAGCCCATACTTTGAACGGTAGTTGGGTTTGAATGGGGAGTACAGACTTAGGCGGGGTTTTGCTTCTGGCAAACTTTTTGCAGACCTTGCACTGTTCTAGCACTTCCTGGACATTGCAGTATAGGGTTGGCCACCAGGCTTTATGTTTTAGGAATTAATATATATTTTGGCTCTTAGTATGTCCAAGATCCCTATGGTAGCAAAGAATGATATCAACTTGTTGATGTGTGGGAATGTAGGGAATGGTTGTGCCATCCGACATTTTTCTGTGAAGAGTCCTGTATACGTCAGCAAAGAGGTGCTCATTCTTGATGACCATTTCTTTGGTGATATCAGTTGTGCCTGCAGGGAACCCTTTGTCTTTTGTACAGAGCACTAGGAGAGGCCAGTCTGGGTTGAGCCCATTCTCTCCCCTAGAAGCGCAAACATACAGGCGGGACAGGGCGTCCACCATGGCAAGTTTGGCCCTGGGCTTATACTGGATGAGCATGTTAAACCTTTCTAAGATTTCCATCCACTGCGCTTGGCAGCGTGACAGGTTTTCTTGTGTCTTGAAATAGATGAGCAACTTATGATCAGTTAGTGCTGTGAATTCTTCCTGCCTTTCAGGTAATAGCACCATTTGACTAGGCAGTGTATGATGGCCAACAGTTCTTTGTTGTGGATTGGGTATCAACACTTGCCATCCATCAGTTTGCGCAACTTGTAGGCTACGGGCAGGAAATCACCATCACTATTCTTAATTTGTAGTACTCCCCCAATGGATGCATCTGAAGTGTTGGTTTCCATCTGGTATTCTCTGTCTTGTTTGGGGTATTGTAAGATGGGCACTGTTGTGAGCTTTTCCTTGAGACGTCTTAAACAGAGGTCTTTGGGGGTCCATACAAACTTGGACTTGGCGCCTGTTATGGCAGACAAGGGGGCAGTCAAGACGCTGCAGTTGGGTATGAAGCGTTGTACATAGGCTACCATTCCCAAGAAAGTGCGGAGTTCTGATTTGTCCTTGGGAGGTGGAATTTTGCAGATGGCTTGTATCTTCTGACTGTTGGGTTTGATGCCGTCTTTTGAGACTATATGTCCCAAGAAGGGTAGTTGCTCTTGGAAGAACTGACATTTGGAGGGCTTGGCCAACAGTTTGTGTCATGCCAGGGTCGCAAAGTTGTCCTCCAGATCTTTGTGGTGCTGTTTCACCAAGGGGCTGTAGAAAATAATATTGTCCAGGTACACTAGTGTGTATTTGCCTATGTGTGGCGCAAACACTTTGTTCATGAAGGTTACAAAGATGGACAGGGCATTGGTCATGCCAAAGTTGAGTATCACGCATTTGTAGGAACCGTACTTAGTGCGGAAGGCTGTCTTGTGGATGTCTTCCTCCTTGATGCAAATCTGATTTTAGCCTGCAGTTAGATCAATCTTGGAGAAGACAGAGGCTCCTCCCAAGGCGTCAAAGAGATTGTCAATTAGTGGTAATGGGTAACAATTCTTAATGGTGACTTTGTTTAAGGCGCAATAGTCTGTGACCAGGCGTAAGGTACCGTCCTTTTTAGCCACAAAGAATACAGTGGCCCCAAAGGGAGACTGTGAGGGGCGGATAAGTCCTTTTTCCAGTGCCTCCTTGAGATAGGCGTGCAGGGTGTTGTCCTCATTTGGGGTCAGCCTATAAATGGGGTGTGCCTTGGGTACGGCCCCCTTGAGTTGGATAGAGTGTTGGATGTGTTTCTCAGGGGGTAGCCCAGGTAACGCCTCCTTGAAGATTTCTGGGTGCCAGGCCACAATGTTGCGGTCTTGCAGTGTGGAGGTGTCCTGGTGGTCCTTGAAGTGTATAATTTCATACTGGCAGGAGTCCCAGTCAATTGCTTTCAGGCTTTCCTTCTTGTCCAAAGTCTCCATGATGCATACAAAGGCGTGGTCTTGTAGGAGTTGGTCTACAGAGTCCGGGTAGATTTGGTGGTTGACACCTTCACGCTTGATGGTCAACACTGAGGTTGCCCAGTCCACGTAGGGGTTGTTTTTCTGTAACCAGTCTAGTCCCAGTACAATGTCAAACTTGGGGAAGTCAATGACGGGACCTTGGATGGTGTAGTGGAGGTTCTCAAGCATGACAGAGAAAGGAGCAGTTTCTTTTGTCACGGCAATGTGATGTTCATCAGCCAGGACCACTTTTTTAATCCGCAAAGGATTAGTGGCCAGCTTGAATTTATCCACAAAGCTGCTGTTGACTAAAGTTTGATCTGCACATGAGTCCAAGAGTGCTGAGCCTGTGTAACTGCAAAAGCGGAAAGGGTAAGACATCAATTTATTGGGATGTCTGGTAATGGTGTACAGTACCAGGTCTTCCGAGGGCACTTGGATCATTGGGCATTGGTCCACGTCCTCAGGTTGGTATTCATTGTTGGGCAAGTCAGGAGTTGCGTGGGGAGAGCTTGGCTTGCTTAGTGCTCTCCCCGGGCTTTTCCCTCATCTTGGTTGCCTTGGGTGGCGGTGACACAGAAATGGGTACAATTTAATTGGCCGTTATTTCCATTCCCATTCCCATTTGAACCCGTGGGCTTGTGGTTGTTGTTGTTGCTGTTTCCTCCAGGAGGTGGTCAAGAGGAGCGCCTGCTTGAATGGGAGTCCTTGGGTCTTTCTTGTTTCCCAGTCTGTGCCTTGTGCAGAGCGTTGGATGTTTGTTCCGCTTTTTCTGCTTCACAGTACAGGCTTTGCAGGTTGGTAACCTAGTCCAGGTTCACATGCTCATCACGTGCAACTTGAGAGCGTTGTAGTACATTTGGTGTGTTGCTGGGGTGTCAAAAGCCATGTTGGATGGGGCACAGAGACAGAGTTCCTTGTAGGCGCAGGTGAGTTCCTTCACGCTGCCTGTCTGGGTTAGGTTCTTTACTTGGAATATGATCATGAGCGCTGTATCCTTAAGCACAAATCTTGCCAAGAAGTCCTGTTTGAAGGTGTCCCAGTTCTTGTCAGTGTGCTCTTTGTGCCACTTGTCACAACAGGTGCCAGTATCATGGGTCAGGCAAATGGAAATCTCTGCAATCCAAAATTGCTGTGGGCATTCCATCTGAGCCAGCTTGCTTTGGGCGGACTGGATCCATGCGGCAGCATTGTTGTTATTGGCCCCTGCAAAGGGCAACCGCCAGAATTAACTCATTCTGCAAGTTGACTTACTGAATGTCAGCAATTTGTCAACATTCAGTAAGTTCACATTATTTTGGTACTTATCCGCCGGAATCAGGCATTTCCAAAACTAAGCTAATTTTTCATAGTGAATTATTAAGTCAGAATTGCAAAATTAAAAAGGAACAGATATAATGTTGACACCATTTAAACAAAGGCTTAATTTTAAGCCAAAAAACTAATATACTTTACTATGAACATGTAAGTTTCTTTATACTTTTACATTAAGGTCAACTACAGTAAGTAATATCTGGATGTTGACCCCAAATAAGAATCCATAAATTTCTTAATAAAATACACAATATTCTAAAAATGTCTACTTTTTATACTTTATACTACTGTTTTTATTAATTATATATTAAGATAAGCATTGAACAAAGACATATGCTAACTTTCATAACATTCTTTGTATTATTTAGATATTTACTGTTATTTTAAACTCACTGGATTGATATATAGATTATTTCCAGAAGTCCACTTAGGCCAAAACACATATGTTAAAACTAGAATTATATATGTATTTATAATGTCAAATTCATGTCAAATTGACGCATCACCTAAATTATAACAAATGGGCTTGGCTAAGCAAACAAAGTGACATAATTTAAGTAGGATTTAATAGGAGAGTTACTATAAAAGAACGCTGACGTCCTTCATGTCAACACCTTCACTGGTTTATTAGTAAAACACTGCCGCTTAACAAAAAGCACACATAAAATGGTATGGTAATTCAGGCCAAAGTACCCAGGGCTGTACTTTAGACTTCCCTCTACAATCCCTGTTATTTAGTTTTTATAGGCTACAATTGCAAATCTTTGTTTTTTTAAATTTAAAAATGATCAATTTTGGCCTTAAAAAACCAACTCCAGAAAATATTAACCAAGCTTTATAAGTGATTTACATAGTGTTTTTCCACTTTAATGCTGACTGTCAGTATGTTGACATCAAAATTAAAGCGTTTTTTTATGCTGACAAACTAAATTAAATATTTTTGACTATTGTGACTACCAGAATGTCAACTTTTTATTTAAACATGGGTTTTTTCTATTCTTTAATAATAAAATAGCTCTAAAATTACTTACCATGCTTCTATAAACTATTTACTTAATAATAAAATTTAAAACAAGTGATTATTATTTCATTTTATTCATGTTTCACATGATTATTCTTACTTTATGAACTCTACTCTAATTATTGTAGGACAAATCTTCCAAGAAGCCACAAAATAACCCCAAGTCAACCAAGAAAGTACCCAAAGCCTCTGGAAAAGCCCAAAGTCCCTACCCCAACAAAAAAATCTACCAAAGAGCCCTCAACAAAACAGAAGACAAAGAAGAAGACCCCAGACCCTGAAAGCAAAGAGCCCTCCCCTGCCCCCTCCTCTTCTCCAAGCTGGTACCAATCAGAAGGAGATGAGCTTCCACTAAACAAGCAAGGAAGAAAGAAGATACTCAAGAGTCCAGAACCCCAGCCAAGCCCAGATGAACCAAGCTCAAAGGAATCAAGCTCATCCCAGTCCAAGAAGCACAAGAATCCAACTCCAGATAATTCCCCTCCGCCGCCCAACAAATCTGCACCTCTATCCCCCTCATCAAGTATCAATAAAGAAGATCCTGATGATTACCTGTCTGACTATCATCAAGCACCAATTGGCCCATGGGATCCCCTAAAGGTTCACAATATATGTAACGTCAAAGGTGAGTTTAAGCTCCCAAAGAAGTTCCCTTGGGGTTTCCCTCTAATGTCTTTCAAAGGAGGTGCAATTTTAGTTTTTGATGACTATGTTTTCAATTACAACAATCAGAAGAGAGCAGGAAGAAGCAAGCATTATCTATGTGAAGATAGAAGCTGCGCTGCCAGGATCAATACAGAAGGATGGGATAAAGTCACTAGTGAAAAAGGAGAGCACACATGCAATGCTCCAATAAATCTTATCAAAAAGCTACTAAAGTGGTACCTCTACCAAATGGTTCCAGTCTCCAAAGACGTCAAGGCTTCTGATCTGGCAGTTAAGGCCACCACACACCTAAGTAATGAGAACCTGAAGCTTATCCCTGACCGCGACCAGTTAGTGAAGTACATATGCGACAAACACTGTGACCTAGTCCCCCATAAGAAATCAGCCATGGTTCAAGGAGAGTTAGTCTTGACAGAGGAGTTAAGGATGTTCAATAGTGATGAGTTATTCCTTTTACATGATGATGGTCCTATAGTAGAGGAAAGAATTATATGCTATGCTACCCAACAGAACCTAGAGCAATTGAGGGATTCAGAGACCTGGTTATGTAATGGTACCTTTGCAGTATGCCCCGGCCTTTTTTACCAACTATGGGTTGTACATTCCCTTATTGAAGGCAAGGTGCTCCCATTTGCCTACTTTCTGCTTCCTGGGGCAACAGAAGAGATCTACACAAGGGCCTTTAAAATCCTTCAGGAGGGCATCAAAGCCCTACCCACTAATATAAAGAGTCCCCCTGGCCATAACACTAGAGCCAATCCAGATGATGATGAAAAGGATGAAGCCACCCTTGCTGCAAAAAAAGAAGCTCAAGATAAAGTACTTGGCCCCTCAACTATAATCATGGACTGTGAAACTGCCCAGTATAACGCTTTTGTAAATACCTTTGATGGAGAGGTACAGGGGTGTTTTTTCCATTATCTACAGGCTGTCAACAGGCAACTAAAGGGTCTACCTGAGCTCAGCAAGCTCCACCGTCTAGATACATCAGGAAAGTGCAAGTTCTTAATTCAGCAGTTAGTGGCACTAGTCTTTGTAAAGCCAGAGCATGCTGGACAAGCCTTTGAGCTCCTATGCCAGGATCCATATGCCAAGAAACATGATGGTACCTTCTACCCTTTCATTGAATATTATGAACCACAGTGGATTGGACGTAAGGTCACTAAGCGCCGGAGCAAGCCCGGAGCCAAAGCCAACTGGAAATGCTACCAGGCAGTTCTTAAGGATGAGATGAAAACTACTTCATCTTTGGAGGGCTGGCATAAGCATATCAAGTCCTCCTTTGGAATCAAGCCCAGATACAACACCTTCTAAGAGCATCTCAAAGTCCAACAGGGGAAGACTGCTGCATCCATCAGAGATATTGAGAACCACCCATCCAAGAAGAAGAGAACCACCAAAGAGAAACAGTATCAAGAGAAGATCAAGGACGTTGACAAGGCCAAATATAAGCTTTCAGAGATTGGGGAATATATCAAGAAGATTGTCACAGTTCCTAATGGCAACCAGGTAATCACAGTCTAGCTTTTCATTAAATTTTATTGAGTATTACCTAATTTTTTATATAGTTCTTATATATTAAGTATAAAATTTTAAATAAATAGTTATTCTAAATAAATTATTAATATTTTATGATACTGCTTTTATAAAATAATTGGTTTTTTATTGATAGTTTGATGCTTTAGACTGTATTACATGGCCTATATTGGTATTTTACTAGTAAATTATATGTTTTTTGTAGTTTTCAATATAGATAAAACTTTATGTTACTGTTTCTGATTACTATATTTTCCCATATTATGTGTATTTTTATGTAGTACCTTTTTTTATATTGGATTTTATTATGTTTTTATAAGTGGGAAAAAATTTATTATAGTAAAGATAGCTAATTTCATAGTAAAATAAAAGTGTATTTTTATGAATTTTTTTAATATTCATGTATAATTTTTTATGGACTTTTTAAAATCTATGTTATCACATTACCCTAAAAAGTATTTTGAAGCTTAATTTTTATTAAGTAAAATGTTCAGGAAACAGGTTTCTGCTTATTAAAAAAGTGTCAACATTTAGTAGTCTGCATGAGTTAAAACTTAATTCTGACTTTTCAATGCTGTTGACATTAAAGTATTTTTAATTCTGATTATTGACATATAGTAAGTCAACTTGCGGAATGAGTTAATTCTGGCGGTTGCCCTGCAAAGGGCTCCAAGGCAGTGCTACAAAGTCTTTGTGCAACATAGGCGGTCATAGTGGTTTTGTCAGCTGGTTGTGACATCAAGGAAGGCGCCTGAAAGAACCCTTGGGTGGACAGGGCGTTGAAGGCAGATAGCAGGATCACCGTGTTTTGGTAGAGAACAAAGCCATCAGGTATCTCAGTACCAGGAGTATATGGCGTCCAGTTGGGCGGAAGGCCAGACATAATTCTGTCAAGGATTTGTTGGCCGCGGTGTGTGCGGGCAACAGGCAGAATTTTTCAAGATAAGGTAGGATGGAGAGCCTACCTGTGCTACAATGTTGTAACTGTGCTGTTTTAGCAGAGTTATATGGGGAAAAATATTTAGAATATAGATAATAATCTTTATTTTGAGATAGTGATTATATAGCTATTGTGAATTGATGGATAGCAGGAACATGATTGGTGATCACACGGCTGGATGGAAGAGGGGGTGGTTTGATCCTGTTAATGAGTCAAGCGCCAAATCAAGGTATCCACCGTGAAAGATCATCATCTGTTCATGTTGATGGATTTGGTCATTCAAGTTGACTTCCTAGTCTGGCTTCAAGTGACTGGGTAATCAGATTGTGGGTCACAAACCCGCTTGGTTAGAACCTTGCTGGCGGGTTGAGCCTGCGGTTTTGACAGTTTTGAATTTTATTACTAAGTAAATAGTTTATAGAAGTATAGAAAGTAATTTTAGAGCTATTTTATTAGTAAAGAATAGAAAAAACCATGTTTAAATAAAAATTCAACATTCTGGTAGTCACAATAGTCAAAATTATTTAATTTAGTTTGTCAGCATAAAAAAATGCTTTAATTTTGACTGTCAGCATACTAATAGTCAGCTTTAAACTAGAAAAACACTATGTAAATCACTTATAAATCTTAGTTAATATTTTCCAGAGTTGGTTTTTAAGGCCAAAATTGATCATTTTTAAATTTAAAAAAACAAAGATTTGCAATTGTAGCCTATAAAAACTAAATAACAGGGATTGTAGAGGGAAGTCTAAAGTACAGCCCTGGGTACTTTGACCTGAATTATATACCATTTTATGTGTGCTTTTTGTTAAGCGGCAGTGTTTTACTAATAAACCAGTGAAGGTGTTGACATGAAGGACATCAGCGTTCTTTTATAGCAACTCTCCTATTAAATCCTACTTAAATTATGTCACTTTGTTTGCTTAGCCAAGCCCATTTGTTATAATTTAGGTGATGCGTCAATTTGACATGAATTTGACATTATAAATACATATATAATTCTAGTTTTAACATATGTGTTTTGGCCTAAGTGGACTTCTGGAAATAATCTATATATCAATCCAATGGGTTTAATATATCAGTAAATATCTTAATAATACAAAGAATGCTATGAAAGTTCACATATGTCTTTGTTCAATGCTTATATTGATATATATTTAATAAAAACAGTAGTATAAAGTATAAAAAGTAGTTATTTTTAGAATATTGTATATCTTATTAAGAAATTTATGGATTCTTATTTGGGGTCAACATCCAGATATTACTTACTGTAGTTGACCTTAATGTAAAAGTACAAAGAAACTTAAATTTTCATAGTAAATTATATTAGGTTTTTGGCTTAAAAATAAGCCTTTGTTTAAATGGTGACAACATTATGCATGTTTGCTTTTAATTTTGCAATTCTGAATTAATATGTCAGGAACCCATCTGCTCAGAAACATATCACCAAGCAGGTGTAAGGCTGTGGAAGGGTTTGAACCTGTAACCAGGGAACCAATGGGGACAGAGACCATTCTCATGTGGAATGTCTCCCCAAGTAATCAATATAATCCAAGAGGGGGTTGAATCTTCCAAGGAATAAATTAGCTCCCAGGTAGCTAAGCAAGAAGGCCAAAGCCAAGGGATGGAATAATGTGGGTGTTGGAGCCTTGGGATTGTCCATAAACATATGTTTATTCTCTGTCACAGGAGAAACTGGGGACAAGGGGGGGGTGTACCAGACACCAGGTATCACTTGGCGCCACAACTTATTGAGGTAGTGAGGAGGGGACAACCCAGAATCAGCTCTGGTTCTAAGCAATACGCTTGCTGAAAAGGCCTGCACAAAGAGCAACCAAACCAACCATTTATACCCAAATGGCTCCCATTGGGAGGACTTGGGTAATCTCATGATGTTGGATTTCAAATAAGGAAACAAAAAGGATAAAATCAACTAGGTTTTAAGTAATTGTATTTTTTAACCAAACAAGAAATAAAGGCTGACTCTATCAGGCTTATATAGCAACTGATGAGTAGACTTGCTGTTGGATAAGAGGGGGAAGTTTGAGAAGTTTGGGGAATTTGACAGGGGATACCCAAGAGGGAAGCAAAAGTTATTTCAAAATATAATAATTTTAAAGCACTTAATTGATTGTGGGCCCCCTATATTCTCAACATGCTGTTTTTTAAACAGCAGAGGAATTATACCCACTGGCCCCACATATTCTGGGGCCAGGGATAGGGAGCCCCCACCAAAGCCAACAGCCACAGAAGTTACGGCAATTGGCGTTGATTTAACAGTGTTGTTGCTGTGTTTATTCAAATTTGAATTCAAATTTAATTTGCAGGATCTGATTGGCTGCTACTAGGTGAGAATAACAAGTAGTTCAAATTTATTATATTGCTAATTGTTCCTAGAAGCCTGTCATTGTCAGGAGAGGTCCTGGGTTTGATTCTCATCCTTTCCAGGGAGTTTGACGTTGTTGAATAATTTCAACATTAAGAGGTACTTTTGGATTTATGCTACACGCTAAAAAAACCTTTTTAGAAGTAAGCATACTGTCAGAAAATTGCAGACCATGGTATTTTATCATCTGCCAGATGATATCCTAAGTCTTCTAACATTAGGAAAGTACAGAGAACCTGTGACTTTGTCAAACCTTTGGCCCAGAATTTTTAGTTGTCATCAGAAGTAGCAAGTCTGACAGGGCTCAAGGCCTGAAGGATTTGGGACGGTTCTTACTACTTCTGGATATAGGTTCATAAATTGTTGTGCCCATAGTTTACTATAGGGTTTAATACTGTATGGCAACAGTATGATCTTTTGTTCTCCACTTAATTAGAATCAAAATAAGGAAATGATTTAAAATATCAACTCTTTATTAGAAGGCTGATATTGAGGCTGGCCCAGCTGCCCGTGTTTATCCTAGTTAACTCTGGCCCAATTTTTAGTGTGTGCAGTTTTTGACGGAAGCTTGCTTGACAACTTCCACAGCTCAGTATCCTTTCTGAAGCTGTGCAACTATCCCTCAAACTGAGAGGATTAGCTGTGAACCTGGACCGCATTCCAGGTGGCTAGCTAGCCTGGCTGGCTACAGTTGATGGAGATGATTCTTCACTTAATTAGAGCTACTCTAATACAATAGGCTCAAAGCCTTTTATCTTAGAGTGTTTGGCCTGACAGCCCAGTCTATTTTGGGCTCTTCTAGAAGTGTTCCAGATTATGGCCCATATGATGGCCCTTGTTCTAGAATGTAATTAAATTTAGAATAGTAATTATTTATGGGAAGCATGCTTGAGGTGGTTGTTGAGGTGGACTAATTAATTACACAATATCTGCATGTTTCACTATCAATTAGGAATAGGGATTTTGCAATTACCAGGATATGATTTGATCATTTGAATTCATTGATTCCACAAACCCGCAGCCCACATGAATTTGTTGAAACCATTATTAAGAGTAATTAACTGCTGGCCCAAATTATTTTGTTGAATCCGCCAATTAGTCAATATCCAGAAATCCTGACACCTACTTTCTGTAGAGAAGGATGATACCAAGGGTAAGATGTTAATTTCAGAGTTGGCAGGAATAATAGCATTGATGTTCCTGACATAATAATTCACTATTAAATTTTGGCTTGGTTTTGGAAATTCCTGATTCTGGCAGATAAATACTAAAATAAAGTTAAAATAATTAATGTCAACAAAATGTTGACATTCAGTAAATTGACTTGCAAAATGAGTTAATTCTGGTTGTTGCCTTCACCATGTTAACTCCTTTGAAATTGCTCTTGATTGTAGGTAGTTTCATGAGGTTTACAAATTTCTTGTCAAAAAGTAATTGGTATTATCAAGTGTCAAATAATGCTGTGCTTTGATTTATGTAAAAATAGAAAGGATAAGTGAGGAGCTTTTTTAGTTTGGGTGGCAAATAGTATAGAATTTCTGGAGGGTACTTGGATAATGATAATTGAATCCACAACCTGGTCAATTTACAAGTCTTGTAAAGTGGGGGAGGTTGGCTTGCCACAGCACTCTACTGAGCCATTTCCTCCTTTAGTGCAGTTTTATTGATCATCTGTGTAAAGTTATTCTCCCCTTTTTTATTGGATAGGAAAATATTTTCCTGCCGCACTAAGAAAACCTCCCAAATTTCTTCTAAACTCATGGTTTTTTGGAGGACTTAGCGCACTCAATTGATGAGATATTTTTCCTGGTGTACCCCTCTCAGACAGTATCCACTGGTGCCCAGATTTTCTCTCCAACCTGAGAAGAATCCCTGATTGATTTGGGCTACTTATTGGCTTGTTTTTTCACCATTTAAAAGTAATAGCAATACAATCAATCAGAATGTGTCACTTTGCATCAACAAATTGAAATCCAGCTGGAGTTAATGGGACCTGAATTATTCCATAGGTGCCAACCAATCAGGGGTTGGTTCAGAAATTGATGGGAAACCCTCCAACTCTCCTGAAACACTCTTGCAAAATTTCTCTCCTGTCCAACTAAGTTCTCCACCTGGGTCAGGTGACCACCCAAACCCAGATTCTGTCCTTAAAACAAGCCAGAGGACTTTTGGTCCCCTGCTTGCTCATTTTTTATCCAATAAAGGTTTGATATAAACTTTAAATAATTATATATTTTTGGACTCTTTTTTGAGTCCTTCTCTTTAAATTTTTTAGCACAATTATCTTTCCCTTCTTACCTTTGCCTTCTTGTTTCCTGTTGCTTCTACAGAAACTCTAAAGTCAATGTTAGTATTAGTGTTGAGACTTACGCTTTGTGTTTTCAAAAACCCAGTTCAAAACCAAATTTTAGCATTAAAGCCATCATAAATTATTACTTTAAGTTGAATTTCTTGAAGTTTTCTTTTTTTAGACTTGACTTCTATCTCCTTTACACTAAAGTTTATCATGTGTTTTCTACCAAGATTTGAAGTCTTCAAGGTCCTCCTATTTCAACCAAAGCTGTCAAAAGTACCCTTGTCCTTCTGGTGCCCTCCTGTCCAGACCACTCCAGCTCCACTCAGGGTCTCCAAATTTGTTGAATTTCAAAAATGTTGCTACCTGTATTCAAGTTTGTATTTTTACTTTGGGTCCAGTTTTGTTTATGATTTCATCAATCTCTCCAGATTTTTGGAGACAGATATCTTTTCTACTCATCTTGTGAGGGACAACCCCATTCAACTCCTGTACCTTCTAGAGGATATTTCTAGTAGGGCCCAAGATCTCCTTGTTACTGGGAAAAATTTATTAAAAAGCCTCACCTGCAATGACCTTGACTTGTTCCTTCCCAACTTGGACCTCAAAGACCCTTGTGGCAGAGACACTCTTGAATCCATCATCCCTGTGGAGAAAACTAAACCCGCTCTCCAGGTTGCACCTGTGCTTCAGAAATATGCTCTCAAGTGTACTGTTACAAAAGTAACAATTTCAATGCCCCAGGCAGGAATTGAACCCGCTCCTAGCCGCCAGGTGGGGCTAGTGGGCAGGGGAGATTTGCCTGCACCTGGATTTTTTCTTTTCAAAGCAAATCCAGGTGCAGAAACTATTCCCACCCTGATGGTAGCTGTGGGGCCCATTCTGGGCCCCAAAAGCTACACCCAAGCCTTGGTGGGTTTGGTTGGGCCTGGGCAGGCTATTTTTAGCTACCCAGTAACCCAGTTCAAGCCCATCCTCCATTAAGTAATTTGGGGTCCCCAATTGGGGACCCCTTTTTTAATCAAGTTCCTTGGCCTCAGGAAATCCTGTCAAGCCAGCCCAAAAAAGGTGATCAAATTGGGGAAACACCCATAAACCTAGAAGCCAAACCTGCTAGAACAAATGGCCAGCCAAGCCAAGATGGACCACCAAAAAGCCAAACAACTTGGTCATTATTTTTCTTGTTATTCCTAGGCACCAGATTTATCTTTTTATAACTTAATTGCATTATTCATATTCAAATTATTCAGAAAGCTTAAAATACAATCAACAAATTCCAAAACTTTAATTGATCTTGGGCTTAAATGATTTTTTTAAAAATAAGGCATCAATTTTAGAATTGAAAATTGCAACTTATAGTATTACTGAAAATATCTTAAGTGCTACTACAAACTACAAACCAAAAATATTTATGATGAGTTGCATGGGAGAGTAATAGCAGCCCCAAAGCTATAAATGCTATTACCCTATCTTTGGCTCATCATAAATATTCTTAGTTTGTTTCAGAAAAAAGGTTGTTGTTTTTGAAAGTCTGATAACTCTATTTAAAATACACCCTCTAGTAAGCTGCCCTACTTCATGAACTTGTCCTAGTGCACCACTAGCATCTTCTGATATTTTTGTTTCTCTGGTCTCATCACATGATTTCAAATGATAAGTTATCTCAGAATATTCTGAGAAACTTTCAAATGTTAAAGGTGAAGTATACAACTTCCCATCTTTCATCAAATATGAAAGATTAATGCACAGATTTTTAACTTTGAGCTCTTTCCTTATAGGCCTAACTTTTCTCTCATAAATATAAAAGAATGACTTTTGAGAAATATTTGAGCCTGATAGCGCTGATTTATATAACTATTTTCTTTTTTCTTCTTGCTCAAAAATATTTTTAATATCATTTATATTCTTGATATAAAAATGATTTTTTCCCTTTTAATGTTTTTGATATTACACCAAAGTGACCATCAACAATGCTTTTTCCATGACATTCCACAAAACAATTATATTTTATAGAACCCTTAATATATTTAGGTGCCTCTTTAAATAAGTAATATAAAAATTCATATGATCTAAAATGATTTCCATTATCAGTCCATACTTTTATTTTTTTTATTTTTTTAAATCTATCTAATTTAAGAATTTTTATAAAATACTCACCTGAAAATAAAGAATCATGTGATAATATTTGAGACAAAAAATCATGATATTCATATTTAATTTTATTGTTTTCCTTAAAAACTAATGCAAACCCCAATAATGAGATTGGTTTTTTTGAATAAAAACAATTATTGGTCTCAATTGGACCACCTCCAACCTTTAAGTTTTCTTTATAATCTATAACTACAACACAAGACTCATCATCTAATTCATTAATATCTTTTTTATATTCACAATTTTGATGAACATAAAAGTCTTGGTGCTGATTAATAGTCTTTAAGTCATTGTCTATAGATTCTGGTAATGGCAAGTTTTTACTTTCACATTCTTCCTTCTTTTTTTCTAGTGAATTTTTTAAATTACAAATATTGCACATATCAGTTTGTTTTTTACTTTTTATTATATTTTTAGGGATTAATTTATAGTAAGTAAAAATTGAAACCAAAATTTCATTTTTTATTTTCATATTTTCATATATTTCTTTTTTGTTTTAAGTAGAGAGTATTTAATTTCAATTGAGTAATTACTCATTTCTTTTTCTATATCTTTATAAATTTTTTCAGGCACTTTTTATGTAAACTGGCTTGTTTCAAAAGAATTTTCCAGCAATTTTTTAATTATTTTTTAGTTATTTCTTTTTTAATGAATAGTTATTATTTTTTTGGCTTTTTTTGTTTAAACTAAAAATTTTATTTTTATTTATTTTTCTTGAGTATTCAAACTCACTTTTGGTTATATTAAAACCCATATCATTAAGCTCTTTTAAAGAGTAACTGGAAGTAACCAGAGATTGCAAGGCTGGGAGATGTTTTTGGGGAGAAGATTTCATGAGATCCTTTAAGTTTTGAATGAACTCATTGTCTTTTTGAATTCAAACTAGTTGGCAGGAACCAAGCTTTCCCAAATTCAGTATGAGTAAAGAAGTGCTTGATGAAATTATCAAGATCATCACCAGCAATAAAGAGGAATGCCTTTTTAACATTTCAATTCTCTCTCTTTTTGTTGAAGCTCCCAAGGAAAAAAGGGTAGCATGGCAGAAGTAAATTTAACTGAGGACATGATAGTATTTTGAATCTGTAATTAGGTCAGATCTCTGAAATGCGCCTTAATGTTGGAGTAGTTATGATCAGAATGTGGCCTTTGAATGGGGTCTTTTGGATTAGAAGCTTTGTGGTGCTTTAGCTCTTATATACCAAGCTAAATGACACCATTCTGAAAGAAATGGTGTGATAGCTTTTATTATAGTTTGAACTTGAATTTATGTTTGCAGAATTGATTAAATACCCAGTTTTCATGCACAAGTGATACATGTGAAGCAGCTAAGCATTATTATTACATCCTATCATCTTTGTAATCAATGCAAATCAATTAAAATGATGTATTCAGTTAATTGTAACTCTTCTGCATATTTTTAAAATGATAAATTATTAAAGAATTCCATTTAAAGAATGCTTAATTTGAGGTTTGAAACTCACTTGAACCTTAAAATCAATCTAAACAGTGATAAAAACACCCTAACTTCAAACTATCATAAAATCCTAAATAATTTAGCTTTTTAAATAAAATAAAATAAAATGCAAAAATAAAGCTCTCAATCTTATCTTTAATTTCATCAAATAAAAAATCTGTTTTATATTAAAAAAAGAGTATTTATTAGCTTTGAAGTGATCTACTTTATATCATTAGATATAATCATATAATAAAATCTGGATTATACTCTTTTAAATTACTTTTTCTTTAATATTGAGTATAGTATACATATTAAAAAATTTACACCAATAGAAATATAAGATTCTTAGCTTCATTTTGATAGTTTACAATGTGAAAAAATATTAATTTTTCATTGAGTTATTAATGTTTTAAATATAAAATGTTAATTAGTTACTTTTTCAAAATCAAACTGTGTTATGCTGCGACTTGAGCAGCATGTGTATTAGAAAATGGCCTAATCCCTAAAATAATGACCCAACTGTTCCTGAAACCCCCAAAAATGACTATGAAGCATCCAACCAAACAGCAGAACCTGAGATATCAAGTCTGGCCACACAGATAGCACCAGAAGAATGCCCAGAGGTACTTGCATGTGAGTAAGTATATAAACCAGAAGCACCTGAAAAAGTTCAGTATTGTCATCCTTACCAAATAAAAGTTGTTATGAGCCTTTGGTTCACCAATCTGCTTCCATACCTATTTTTGATACTCTTCCATCTGCATATACCCAAGCGTCAGTACCCATCCACTGGGATAGATAGCCAGACTTCAGTTGACAAACCCAAAGCCTTTGACTACTACTGTCTGCCCAACGCTCCATTTGGCCCTGTGCATTTCACTGATTACCCCCCCAAAATTCTGACCACAAACCCAGGACAGTTAAAGTCTTGCAGTGGTACACTCGCCCAAACACACCCAAGGAACCCTATCAAATTGTCCATGACAGCAGAGCAATCACCATCTACCCTTTGATATTCAACGGGAAGTACAACAATCCTGCTGCCTACCTGGTCCCCATGGAGCCACCCCTGACACCCAAACCAACCATCTCAACCCCACCCACTTCTGACGCCACTGGACAGAATAGTCAATCCCTTGGGGTTCTTTACCTGGCGTTCACAGGATTGATTGACTCCGCCTTGCCAGCGGCCGGGCCTTGAACTGTGGTTGGGAAGGCCCTTTCCTACCTGGTAAAGTTAGGTCCCATCATCTGGTGGGCCATGCCAGTATCTGCTTTTACTCCTCTCTCAACTACTAGAGTCCCATGGTACTCTTGGTATCCTGACACAAACCCCCTGGCTACTTGGAGGGATGGTGATGAGATTGAACTCTTACTTCCTTCAACTGTCTCCTTTATCCTCCCTTTAGACGCCCATTTGAGCGACCATCCCAGTCCTGTACTGGATGGTGTCCTGGTGGATTCTTCCTCCAGGATGGGAGCCAAATTTAGTTAGTTTAGCCCCCCTCTCTCACTGTCAGAACCATCAAATTGATGTTTCTTGCCAACTCTGAAGTTCAAAATTTAGTACTGTATCCATTTCACTCTTCTGATATTGTAATTGCTCCTAAAAAAGAAATAATAGCTGGTAGTACAGTAGTTTTCAAACCTGTTGAGATAAACAAAAAATCTCAGTCCAAAAACAAATACAACTCAGTCTAAAAGCAAAATCAAGTTGGATTCAAATCTATTGTAATTTAATACAAATTCTTTAATTTTTATTTGTTTTTAGACTGAGTTGTATTTGTTTTTGGACTGAGATTTTTTATCTCAACAGGTTTGAAAACTATCATAATTGTTCCCAATTACCTGAAATTGTTGATTTAAATTAACAACATTGATTTCCATTTAAAAGAACAGGAATTGAACCTGAGATGTTTCCTGACAACAACAACCACCTAAAGAATATTAAAAGAGATTCAATTTGCACCGTCAGTTACCTGGAAGGTTAAGCAGCTAATCAGAAGCTTCAAAAATGAATTTATTTCATTATTTCATTGCTAAACCTGCCAATCAAGTGCCCAGCCTGCCAAGCTCTGTAGTTCTTGGCTCTGGTCCCTCTGGGGACATCTTGGGCCCCATCTCTGGCCCAGAACATATGGGGTCAGATGTGACCATCCCCAAGGGTGCAACAACAATCTTGGGGATAAATCAGGGGCCCAATTTTAAGTAACTAATTCATCAGTTAAACTTTTCCCCCTTTCTTCTTGGCAAAAGCCATTTTGAATTCCCTATAATTCCCCATGTCCCCTTATTTTTGAACTGCAAATCATTCCTACCAGATGCTATATAAGCCTGATATAGATACTTTTTATATTTGTTCAGTTAATAAAGTCATTTCCTAAACCAACTTTATATACACTTGTTATTTCTTCTCTCTTCACTCCAATAGCAATGAGATTACCCAAGTCCTCTCAATGGGGACCATTTGGGTATAAATGGTTGGTTTGGTTATATCAGGAATATTTCTGACATAAATCAAATTCTGACTGAAGGAAAATTTTGGGAAAAGATAAGAGAATTCCCAATTAAAGAGACCAAATTTGATGAAGAATTTCCCCCTTTATTTGGGGAAAATCAAAATCAAAATTTGGAAAAAACGGATTTTTATGGAAACAGGAACAATTTAACATCCAGGCAGGCAGGCGCCTGCCAGCCTCCCGCCACCCCCCGCAAGCCTTCTGTGGGCCTCCTGCCCGCCCAGCGGGCTCCCGCTGCCCAGCCAGCCCCCCGCAAGCCACCCACCCAGCTCCCACTGGCCACCTGCTTGCCCACCCCTCCCCCAGCGGGCCCACTGCCAGCTCCCAGGCCCCATTCCCCAGCCAATCAGAAGTCACCATACCAAACAACCAATCAGAAAATTACCTGACCACAGGGAAAAATTCAGGGAATAATTTATGCCCTGCAGAAGAAAGGGCAAATCCAAGTGCAGAATCCAAAAATAACCCTGACCCTTCCAAAAATAGACCAAATCAGGTCCCAAAAGTTAAAAATAATTTGACCTCAATCCAATGGGATTCAGAGGGCCACAACACTTGCTTAGGACTAGACCCCAGCCAGACTAACCTTTCCAAACCAAAAATAGATTTGTAAAGCCCCATGAGCCTTTCCCATCAGCTGACTTCACAACCAGGGGACATCATTGGCTCCAGGCATGAATGGCCAAACCTCCAGCAGATTGCCCAAGAACAATAATTTGGCCATCTTCTCAAACCCCATTTCCCAAAACCTTTATCTAAACTTCTGGGATCCCCAGTCCCTTGTTTTTCACTCTCACTTACAAAAGTTTGCAAGTGGGGAGCACTATAAATAAAGGATCCCCCCTCAGTAATAGCTTGTGCTATTATTGAGATTAATACCCTTAATAAAGTGAAATTTAACTTACCTCTAACAATTTAAAACTACCAATCAGCTCCTGCCAACCCTCCAATCCAAGGAAGATGAACCACCTCATCTTCACAGCTGTGCTCACAGCTTGCCTTGGGATTGGAGGCTACCAGTCAGGTCCAGAACTCTTTGGGCCATCTCCGGAAGGACTAGGTCAAGACTCCTACTATGATCCTGGTCAACTGAACTCATCCCAAACTGGACCTTGGCCTCCTTTGGTGTCTCCACATTCAACACTCTCTATTGCAATGTACACGTCCATGTACTATATCTTGACCTACTTTGCCGGGAGTTTTGGGAGATACAATGTGCATGCAAAGATCTTCCGCTAGCTAATGACTGTGTACCCCATTGTTACCGCCTTGACTGGGTTTCAGTTTGCTAACCTGCTACCCTACGTCCTGCAAGTGATACCTACCATAACTGGGTATTACAGGTTACTCCTGGTGCAGGCCTTTTTGGCCAGAATATTGCTAGGAACTAGAGCATATTCTAGTTCCTCCACTCCACCTCAGTATCTTGATAAGTCTTGGCATTGAGTGATACCAGGCATCTGGTACACCACCACCCCCTTGTCCCCAGTTCCTCCTGTGACAGAGAAACAGTGTATGTTTATGGACAACACCAAAGCTCCAACACCCACTTTGTTCCATCCCCTGGCTTCAGTCTTCTTGCTCAGCTACCTGGGAGCCTACTTCTTCCTTGGTAGATTCAATCCCCTCCTGGGGAGATATCGCTTACTTGGAGAGATTTTCCACATGGGAATGGTCTCTGTTTCCATCAGCAGGCTGGTTACTGGTTTGAATCCCTCTGCAGCCATACACCTTCTTGGTGGTATGTTTTTTAGCAGATGAGTTCCTGACACTCATAATCTGGTCTTCCTGAGTTTTACAGTTTCTGCCTCAAGGATGAGAGTTATTGGATCAATTGGCTTTTTTATAGGGACAGGTGTTCTTTCTGGCTGAGTGACTCTCCTTTTGTTTATTGGTTGCATGTGGGTTGTCAGATTTCTGATCATCCTGCTTTCCCTCCAAGAATATGTCTTGGAGGTTCTTGCATTGTCTCATATCAAACAGAAGCCAGATGTGTGGGGGGAGACAGTTGTAAGAATTCAAATGTGGTCCAGCCTCATCAAAGTTGATGATGTCAGGAACTTGATCATGGATGTCTTTGCATGGGGAAATATATTCTTTGATGGTTCCTGTCATCTTAAAGGTTCTAATTCCTGTCATGATTACTATTTCAGAGTGTTTTATGGCAAATTTTTCCAAGAAGGCCTTCTTGAACATGTCTCAGTCTTCATTATGATTGGGGTATTGTTCAGACAAGTTTCTCACAACCCAGGAGGCAGCCTCAGTAACTTGCAAGGTAATTTCACTGGCCCAGAGTCTTTGGGGGTAGTCAACTTGTGTGAAAGACGTTTTGAGATCTTTGAATCCACAGGTTGATAACTTCACAGTGTAGTCCTGAAAACATCCCAAATCCTGCTGAGCAGAGGCATTGAGATCCAATGTTGGGTATTTCTTGTACCTCCTGTATTGGAGGCGGGTTCAGGCTCCTTGCGTGCTGAGAAAGCTGTGTTGTTTGGTGAGTAAAAGGATATGGTGGAAGACAGTGTATCCTGTGGGACATCATGACCTTATTCATATATTTTCCAGTTGGCGGGAAGTGCCATCTTCTGGGTTATTTTCTTTGAAGGATTTTTTCCTTTAAGTTGTGTAGGTGTGGATAACCTACCTGTGCTACCACTTTTGAGTATATAATTCTAGGAAGTATTTGGAACAAAACCAGGGGAGGTAGTAAGATTGGTGCTTTGTCTGTTATGGTGATAGAGTACTATCCAGTTTTATGGGAAGCTGCATACTGCCCATGTAAGCTGTGGAAATCATGAGGCTTGACCAGGTAGTGTCCCTTGTAGGGCTCAAAGTGTTCAATCCCATAATAGTTTTGGGCCAAGGTAGAAGTGGCATCAAATATTTAGTAGCCATTCATCCCTCAGGGAAACTACTTCCTGGGGTAGAGAGATCAAGGGTGCTGCAGCAGGGATGGTATCCCACTGCTTTCAATGAAGCAGAACAGTGATTGTGGTTCAAACCCTGGGCCATCTGCCCTGCAGCCCAAATGATCAAGCGCCCAGCCACCAGCGTTGCTTGTGGCTTGAATCTGATGGGGGTCAGAATAGCGCCCCAACCAGTGGGAGCCTTGTTGAGATTAATTGAGACTGAAACTAAGAATGCACTGCATGACCCCTGCACTCATGCTGGAGTGACAGCCCACCCAATGGGGTTCTTGGCTGAATCTCCTAGAGAACCGCTGACAACAGGCATCAGATGTTGAACCAACTACCAGCGGTCAAAGAACATCCTGATGACCAGTGGGGTTTTGGGAATAGGGCTGGTGAGCTTGAAGGTTCTGAGGTCTATCCTTCATCCCCAGCCAAAGATTTTATCCTGGGTTAGATTCCACCCCCAGTTTCCTGAAGCCAGACTGCCTGAACTGCAGACCCCTGTTCAAACAATGAGGCTGGGCAAGAGGGTATCTGGACCCTGCCAAACCAGTGCCAGGCTTTGTTGCCTTCCTGATGATAAAGCTGTGATCAACCTTTGGTTCACCCAGATTTTCCCTTATTGTATCCTAGTTATCACCATCTACGTTCAGTACCACCAGGCCCCCCTGCCCCTGTTATTCCCCTACCAATCTCCCTGGCCCAGATTACCCTTTCCTTCTGGTTCACCCTTTGGACCCATGAATTTCACCCAGTGTTGCTTTACCCTGTGTACAGGGATATGGGCCTTAAAAGCATCCTTATAGCAGGCTTCTGGTTAGAGCTAGAAAACCAGAATGGGTGAGCTTGGATGGCATTGGGTACATCATCCAACCCAGCCTGTTCAGAGGGGAGTACAGGTATCTTCCTGCCTACCAAGTTCCCATACTTTCCTTTCTCTAACCCCCAAGCCTGGCTGCTGAAAAGTCCCTGTTGTTGCTGATGAAACACCTCTATAAGATTTTTGGAGTGGTATGCATTGCTCTCACTGGCTTGGTGGACACAATGGTTCTTGCTACTGGCCCTTGGTCCTTATTGGGAAGGTTGCTGTATTAAGTTATTGGGTTGGTACAGATCCTGTGGTGGGCCCTGCACTCCAGCCTGGCGGCCTGGATCTGGTGACCTGCCCTGCAGTACTTGGATCCTGGAGGTGATGGAAAAGAAGTATAGGGAGGCTGGATTGACTTGTAGGGGGCAGCCAGTCAATTAAAGTTGACCCTGTAGCTTCACAGGGAAATATTTTCACCCCTCTGCTTACCTAGTACTTGTTGAGCTATCTATCACATATAAGGTGATTGGAGTACACCCCCTGCTAAATCAGACCCTCCCCTCTGGTCAGATTATCAAATTCCTAGGAGTGCTTAGATTTTTACTCATTGAGATGATAGACTCTGCTATGGAAGAATCTGAACCTTGACTTTTTTTGAGATTGATGTATTTCTATCTGGTTAAGTTGGAATAGATCCCTTGGTAGGCTATACTGACACTTGATACCATTTCTTCACCCAGTATCCCAACCAAGGGGTAGTGGTTTCTTGGCAGCAGCTCAGAAAAATTTGGGATGGAATCCAAAGCTAACCTTACAAACTAGGTCCAAATTATGGGGGCATGGTATGGGAATATGGTTATTTGGTGTAATTACCGGTGGTATGGGAAGGGTAGGGTTTACATAGGGAGAAGATTTTCTGGGGTCGTATGACAGTTATAGAACGCTATGGGCTGGGGAATCTGATAGGCTGGTCTATGGGGATCTGGAGGATGGTTTGGGTGATAGATTGGGAGGGTTTGCTTTGAGATCGTATATGGATTAAACATGGTTTAAGTAATTGGGTGATTTTTTAAACTGTACATTGATTATTGAATCAGCATAATGGCACAGATTGTAGTTTGGTTTAATAGACAAGGTCTTAAGTATGTAAAGAGATGGTATTATAGTTATGGTTTATTTGGTGATACACTAAATATTTAATTTTATGGCGAAATGATACCCTTGTTGATAGGTTTTTTGAAGAGGGTGCTAGTCAGCTCAAGGTTAATCAGGCGCTGCATCGTGGGTAGCTTTTCAATGGCGCCGCTGATAGGGGATATTAAGATACAAAATAGGGGGTGCGGCTGAGAGCTGGATTTTTTCAAGGGGTGGCAGGACATCCTGATGGAGGAGTCTGAGTGGGGAAGAGGAGCTAAAATGGGAAGCTTGTCCAGATGCAGCTTGGGAAAGAATGGGGAGAGCTCGACGAGTTCTAAACTAAAGCTACAACTGAGCATGTCCAAAACCGAAGGGTCGTTTTGAGACAAGGAGGGACAATACTGGGCAATGTAGGCACAACGTTTGGTATCTCGTACAGACTCGTGTGCAATTTCCAGGCGCTCAAGGGTTGAGAGGAGTAGAAGGTTGACTTGATCCAAATCTCCCCTTCCAACAACAACCTTGCCCCGTGACTGGACGCTTTCAACTAAAGTCAGCCGCCTGCATGTGTGGGGAGTGGAGAGCATTTCGGCTATGGAGCTTGATGAATCATCCTCCACCGAAGGGATTTGGTTCAAAACGACTTCATGGCCCAAGTTGACAAGAGAGCGCCTATTCTTCTGACTACACGGTCTAGATTTTATGAAAGTCTGCTTCTTGCAAGTTTCTTCTGGTCTAACCTCTGCATCTCCAAAACAAGTATTGGTCCAATCTTTTACTGAAGTGGTAGCTTGAGACTTGAAGGTATTGACAGGCTTGCGCTGCTTTGCTACGCTCTTTTTGAAACGACTTGATCTCTGAGCCAAGGCAATCCTTTCCCGAAGGCGATTGCTTTGGGCAGTACGAAGTCGAACTTTTTCCAACTCTGCCATGTGTCGTATCGTCTCTCGCTCGGGGTGTGTAGCAATAAGATGGTATACAGAGACAAGTGGACAGTTTCTACAAAGAACTTTGGTGCTGGCTTCTTCGACTTCTTCAGTTTGAGTAGGCCGACGCCAACCCATCTTCAACTCTAAATTAAGTTGATGTTTTATTATTTCAGGGGTTGATAAAAGGCACCCCGCCATTTCAACTATGATGTTGGCATCAAGCTGATTGGGAATTGGCACGGGCTGTACAGGTGTGATAGAAATACCCAACTGCTCATACGGTCCCACTAAAAGTTCATGCTCTTGGATCTGAGTTATGGTGAAGCGTTCTTCGGGATCTGGATGAAGACAAAAACTTATAAGGTCACGGCATTCGGGGGACATTGTATGAGGATAACGGACTTCTGAGCGCAGTATTTTGAAGTAGTTTTCTCTATATCTGGGATCTCCAAATGGTAGGGTACCAGTAACCATTGTATATAATACCACGCCTGATAAATTAGAACAATGTTGATAAGACATGGTTACCTAGAGACCAAATGTCGACTTCAGGGCCTAAAATTTTAGTACCATTTCTTTGATAACACGCTACCTATATATTTGGAGCCTCTGAGGATTTCAGGGGAAGTATATGGTATTGTTCCACAAGAAGTTTTAAGATGTCGATTGGGATCATAGAAGTTGGCAAGTCCGAAATCTATCAACTTGACACGATCAAACTTATCAACAAGTATATTCTATAGGTTAGAAAACTAACAGCAAAAATTTAGTACCTCTATTTTTATATCACGATGCACAATGGAGTAGCGATGGCAATAAGCTAAAAGTTAGTTTTGAAAGGGAAGTTTTTACCTATAGCATTCACTATTTGAGCAAAATATATAGTAGCCTGGTGTTCACTGCAGCCTTTGGGCCCGATACGATCAGCGAGCTGACAACCATCGACATGATCGAAAAAAAGGTAATAGTGGGTCATTGAAACACGAAAGTCATGCAGTGCCACAATATTGGCATGCCGAAGCAGTTTGCAAAGGTTGGCTTCCCTAAGGATCCGTACTTTGAGCGTTTCAGCTCTCTTGTTTTGAGCTTGAATACGACCTTCTTCCTTTTCAGGGTAATTAGAAGTTGTACGTTTGGACATTGGAATGCGTGAAGCTTTTCTTGAAACCTGTTTAGAAGGCTTTGCCGTAGGCTGGCCGAGATTCTCTCGGATAGGATTCCTCCGAATAATTTTAACCGCGAACTGAAGGGTTAGCAAATATCAACTTATGCCATACCTTCTCATCGGTGATGGAATTAACAACCAACTTCACCCTTCCATATGAACCATGCCCAATAGTCTTGACGATGCGAAACTCGCCAAGGGGAGTTGGAAAAACCAGAGGGGCAAGGTTCTCTAACGTTATGGCCAGTTCAGGGACTCTTTCATTCTCGGTACTTCCACCCATGCTTCAGAGCTGTTAACTACATGGCCCTTTTGTTATCTTAATGTGCTTGAACCTGCGAGTAGTTTGTTACAGTCATCTTACGCCTATCCATTTGAAATCTCTCCTTCCCAGGTTAATCACACCCGCCAAAACATCTCAATCTACAAATATACTCACGTCAAACTGCCACTCTCGATCCAGGATCAATTCCACCCAATCCACCGCCAATATCCCGTCCCAACAACGAATACCAGGTGGTAAATTCAACGGATTTAATTAATGTAAACCCCAAATCATTGAACGGCTGCAAGCAAGGTAAATGCAAAGCCTTACTAACATCGCCAAATACAATTTAAATAAACACCCAATTTATCTAGATTCTCTTCTTACGCCACAACAACTGCTCGAATATCAAACAAGGAATGATACGCTATCAACAACCCGCATGAAACAACTTTAACCCCATCTCTTTACATGGAACCAGGAAACTAAACTTTCCCAACTCTTCACCCATGCATACGTTTACCAAAACTTAACGACTACCTTAAGCACACGTATTCAATACATCCCCTGCTCACCCCTACCACCACTTAGCTAGATAGTTGCCCTTAAACCAGTATATCATCCAGGAACATGTGCACGTATATTTTTAATCAACAGGCTGACCTTCCAGCTAAATAAAACAGAAGCCATTTGACCAAAACCCATAGCATCGGTCTACTTTCCAAGGATCCCAAAAGGAACAAATACATTTAGCGCCATTTAAAAAATAATTTTATACAATCAATTTATATCCCCAAATGTTTAATTTACCAAGATTGATTTAAGTGCACGAAGCCGCCAATAGGATGACGGCAAAATCATAACATACTATGTACACCTTGATGTATAAGTCTCAAAGAACTAGGGCTGCGTCGGCAACAAAAAGGACGATTACGGCAAATGCCGTAATCGCCCCGTTTGCCCTTCCCCGTCTACTTCTTTCGGATTCCCCTACGTTGGGGGAATCCGAAATTTCATTAAAAAAGGCCCCAGATGGCCTTCTGTTTTCCAGACGGTCCAGAAAAAAATAAATAATTAAAATAAAAATATTTTTTTTTGAAATCAAATTTTTGAATTTATAATTTTAAAATAAAAAGTTAAAAAAAATTTATTTCAAAAAAAATTCTGGAAATATAATTTCTGGATGTTATCTTTTATGAAACAATTTTGGACGGGTAGCTTCTTTTTTGAAAAGAAGCCACCCGTCCAAAATCCGACACAGCCCTACAAAGAACGTACCAGAGCATTCTATAACAGAATATCCGATGCTAGCCTTAGGGGATAGATACAGATCAATCACATTGAGGCCAGAGATACATTCTTGACTATTCAAATAAGAAAAATGCCACAATCAGCCAGACTTAAGGGAGCTAGAATCCCGACACCATGCTAAATCCTAAAATGTTTCTCGACAATCTTGAGGCTAGTTAAAGCTGTCTGCAGAGAAATAAGCTCAAACAGGATTAGGGAAAGTTCCAATCCCAAAATAAATCCAAACCAACCCCAGCAGCTGAAGCTAATCAGTTCAGGAAGCATTCCCTCTGATAAGGCTGCATCTGAATCAAACTTTAAAAGACACTGCCGCTTAAATTGGTTTAGATCATCTTTTGCATTAGAAAAATTCTGTAACCAGAATGCATACTTGAGCTGCTAACACATCTCACAATACCCAGGGGTGCTCATTGAGCCACCCCATTTCAGATCTAACTTGATGACCTCATTTTTGGCCCCCTAAAAATGGAGAGATATACAGCAACCTGCATAAGTAATGGGTCAACAGTATTTTTAAGATAAAGAAAGATTTTACAAATCAAAAATGAGTAAAATTAGCATGAAAAGATGTACCGCAAAATTTTACACAAGGCTATAATAAAAATATGCAAAAATAAATAAGAGTGAAACAAAAATAAAACAAAATCAAAAATATACATATTTATTATCATATTTAGATAACTTACAATATTGAATATCTCAAGTACTTAGTACTTTGTTGGTCTCCTTTTGGTTGGATACCTGCAGCAAGTCTTAAAAGGCACTGAGTGGACAAGATTTTTGAGAGTTTCCATAGGAATTGCCTCCCATGGTTTAGCCACTCCAAATTTTAGATCCAATATGGATTATTTGGAGTCTTCTGGCAAATTAGACTTAATGACATCCCAAAGATGTTCAATAGGACTTAAGTCTGGGCTTTGAGGAGGCCAATCCAAACAAATAATGTGTTTATAATCCAAATATTTCTTAATAATCTTGGCCTTGTGGATAGTGGCGTTATCTTGAATAAAGATATAATTGGCTGGATCTTGCAGATCCCTCATAAAACAACAAAGATTCCAATCAAGGACTCTTTTGTAGACAACAGCATCCATCTTTCCAGTGAGTGGCTGGATCTCTTCTCTTGTATTGGCTGTAAAACAACCCAAAACATAACACCCATATGCTTATCTTTAACAGTATCTTTTAAACAGCAGAGCTTGAATGATTCTCCTGATTTCCAGTAGCAAGTTTTGGGTCTCTGAGATCCACTGAGAAGCACTTTGGTCTCAACAGGCCAAATAGCCTAGTCCCAGAAAGATATAAGGTGATTAATACATCAACAAGCAAAGGCCAATCTTTTAACCATATTTTCTGGAGTAATAAAGGATTTTTTCTTGCAACATGCCCAAATAACCCTTGATCATGTAGTTTTATATGTACAGTAGTCTCAGAAAATTCAACTTCTAAGGAGTTTTTGTACATTTGCTTAATTTGTTTGGCTGATAAAAAGCAATTTTTTAAAACCTTTCTAATTACCAATCAATCATTTTTCTCACTAGCTTTTTTAGGGCAACCTGATCTTAGAAAATCCTTCACTGAGTTATCTTTTTGGTGCTGTAGGTAAATTCCTTGGGCAGCTTCAGCACCAATCTTAAGTTTATTGCTTATTTTTCTATAATATAACCCCATATCTTTTGCTAGGATAACTTGGCCAAAAGTATACTCATGTATTTATTTTGTTATAGCCATCTTTTCTGGTCAAAAGATTCTCTAACCTCAATTTTATTATATAGGTAAGTTTGATAAGGTGGCTCTGTTTCATAAGCATTTTATGAGCTTAACTCTTATATAGATCAAAAGGCTATAATAGTGTTGATTTTCAATTTTACTTTATATTTGTTTCACTTTTATTTATTTTTGCATATTTTTGCAAAGCCTTGTGTAAAATTTTGCGGTGCATCTTTTCATGCTAATTTTACTCATTTTCAATTTGTAAAATCTTTCTTTATCTTAAAAAATACTGTTGACCCATTACTTATGCAGGTTACTGTAATTCTTACTTGTCAGGAGAACTGCCAATTGTTGCAAAGATCTTAACAGTGACCCTTATCCAGATCAAAATCACATAAACTCCTTTTGTGACCCCTAGCTTTCCTCATAATATAAGATAACTCACTTTTATTAATAAATGTCATCTTGGAACAGAACCATTTTATTTCTCCTCCTGAACTGTTGTCTTCTTCAAGCTCCAAGTACTTGAGTATAATCAGTTCAGTGGAAAAATCATTACGCTCATGAAATTCAAACTGAATAGCATAAATAGTTCTGTGTTTAGTTTTCTAAACACATCATAATATAAAACTGATCTTTTGCTTTGAAATAAGCTGTTGAGCATTAAGATTGATGTAGTACTCACATAGTTATGTTTGTTTGGTTTTGTATGTGTTCTGAGTATGAATTTGACTGGATTATGTGGAGTTGGATCCTTTGATCATGTTATGGGAGCAATTCTATCACTTTATTATGTCTCGGCATCTATAGTGTCAGGATTTATCATATTTAGTTTTTTATGGTTATAATTATCTGAAAGATTATCTGGGTACTGTCGAGTTTATACTTCTGAGAAGTATAACAAACAAAATAAAGGGGAAGGTTGACAAAGAGAATGATACTTTATTGAATATGAATATAGGTTAATATATAGTATCATGACAAGCCACATGTTGTCCATGTACGTCATGGAGGTCATGGGGCTTATCTGAGTAATATTTCTCTTGAGTCACAAGGTTTAATCAAGTTGTGTTCCATTTAGGACCTGGGTTGAGTGATCCCTGTCATAGATGGTTAACTGATAATGGTGCCACCGGTTTATTGGCTGGGCAGTGAACCACTCAGTGAGCCGCTCAGTGATTTACTCTGGGCGTTAATTCCCCAAGAGAGAGTAATCAAAGATGTTGCAACATCTCCCCCCGGGGTGCTGGAAGGCAGAGCCTTGGGGACCTTCTTGAGAGTATCTGGTATGTGGGCTTGGTATTGATCCAGTTTGGTGTTGGGTACAGAGAGCCTTGAATTTTGTTGGGCTGCTCTTGCCTTACACAAACGGAGTTGGTCATAATGCATATGTCTCAGTTCAGTTTGAGCTCCAATCCCTTTGATGAAGTAGGTGTTATTGGGCTTAACTTCCATGACAATGCCTGGTCCGCGTAACCCTGGGTCTAGTTTGTGTTGGTCGTGATTGAAGACCCAGATCTTGTCTTTGACTTGGAACCTTTCTTGTTGCAATGGGATTGCTTCCCGCTGAACCCTTTGCTGTTCCATCACTTCTTGGTCCTTTCTGGCTTGTAGTACTTTTGGTTCATTACTGTCTGATATCTTCTTTGGAAGTGGCAGCTGTGGTCCCGTGGTTGTAATGAAAAGTGAGGGTTTCTGACCATAGACAAGCTCATAAGGGCTTTTGCCCGTAATGCGGTTGACTCGTGTTCTGCAGATCATAAGGGCAGTTGGTAGCATGTCAACCCAGGCTTTTGGATTGTTGGCAGATAACTTACTGAGGGCTTCCACTAGGGAGCCGTTTAGTTGTTCTACACGTCCATTTGCTTGTGGGTGATATGGGCTGGCTATGATGTGTTTTATTCCATTTTTGGCAAGATAGATGTTGGTGTCAATAGCTTTGAGTTCAGTGCCTCCATCTGTGATTAAGAGGTTGGGCTTTCCAAACTTTGATATGGTCTCTTTGCCAATGAATTATCTCACGTTGTTGCCTTTGTGCTCTTTTGTGGCTTGTGCTATGGGCCATCTGGTTGCATAGTTGATGGCAGTGATGATATACTTCTTGCCTTTGCTTTCAATGGGCATAGGTCCCACAATATCTAACGGCCATACCTTGAAGGGTTGTGTGATGGATACAGGTACTACTGACTTGGGTGGAGCTTTGGTTTGGGCGTACTTCTCACAGACCTCACATTGTTCCAGTACCTCTCTGATATCATCTAGCATGTTGGGCTACCAGTAGCGTGTCTTGAGATATTCATGTAAGTTTCTGCTACAGGTGTGTCCCAAGTCCCTGTGGTAACAGAGGATTGTGTCAATCTTTTGTGTTGACAGAACATAGGCTACCGTGTCACCATTTGGAAGGATTAAGTGGAGGGTAACATATACATTTTTGAACATATGTTTGTTCTTGAGGACTTTCTCTTGGATGTCCATTGGTGTGCCAGGTGGGAATCCTTCCTGGAGATTCCTCATGATTAGCATGGGTCAGTCAGGGTTGCCATCAGTGCAAAGGATGTGTTTATTGTATAGCCTTGATAGGGTGTCTGCAGTAAGCATCTCCCTGCCTGGCTTGTATTTAATTTGCATGGGGTATCTCTGTATGAGACTCATCCATTTGGCTTGTCTTCTTGACAGGTGTTGTTGTGTTTTGAAGAATATCAACAACTTGTGGTCAGTGAGTACTTTGAACGTCTGGTCTCCTTTCAGATAGCATCACCACTTCATGAGGCAGTGTATGATGTCAACCAATTCCTTATTGTGTATGGGATATCTTTGTTTGCTGTCCTATAGCTTCCTTGATTCATATGCCACAGGGAGGAAGTCCTTTTGGGCCGTTTGGATACGGAAGACTCCTCCTATGGCATAATCAGAGGCGTTGGTTTCTAGCTCATAGATCCCCTCACGGTTTGGGTATTGCAGGATGGGGGCAGTAACCATGTGTTCTTTTAGTTGGCAGAAATGTTGATCTTGTAAGGGTGTCCAGACAAATTTGGTTGTTTTCCCAGTGATGGCTGACAAGGGGGCTGTCAGGGCGCCCCAGTCAGGGATGAACCTGCGTACATAGGCTACCATTCCAAGGAAAGTGCAGAGTTTGCTCTTGTTTCTTGGGGCTGGCATCTCTGTTATAACACGTATTTTGTCTGGATCTGGCTTGACAATGTCCTTGCTGATGATATGGCCAAGGAATGGAAGTTCAGTTGAGAAGAACTAGCATTTGGAAGTTTTGACAATCAATTGATTTTCCTGCAGGGTACAGAGGACTGCTTGGACTTCTTCCCAGTGCTGCTGCAGGTTGGGGCTGTAAATGATGATGTTGTCCAGGTAGATGATTGCTCTTTTTCCAACGTGTTCCTTGAATACTTCATTCATGAAGGTTATAAAGATACTGGGAGCATTTGTCATGCCAAAATTTAGGACAAAACATTCAAAGGATCTGTATTTAGTTCAAAATGCGGTCTTTGGAATGTCTTCAGGTTTCACGCAAATTTGGTGATATCCTGCTGTCAAATCAATTTTTGTGAAGATTTGGGACCCCCCCAGGGCATCAAAAAGGTCATCAATTAGGGGCAGGGGATACCTGTTCTTTATTGTGACCTTGTTGAGGGCCCTGTAGTCTGTGACCAGGCAGAGTCCTCCATCTTTCTTTGCCACAAAGAAGACAGCAGCACCAAAGGGTGACTTTGAGGGTCTGATGAGGCCTTTCTCAAGTGCTTTGTCAAGGTAAGCCTTCAGGGCGTTGTTTTTCTGTGGTGTGAGGCAGTAGGTGGGTTGCGCCTTAGGTACACTACCTTTTAAATCAATCTCATGTTGTATACCCCAATTGGGGGGCAACCCGGGTAGTGATTCTTGTAATACAGAGGGAAACTCATTGACCAGCTGGTTTCTGATTGGGTTCTGTTTGTGTTGAGTTTCTGTGTTTTTGAAGTGGATGACTTCATACATACATGTGCTCCAATTGATTTTGCTGACGTCAGTTTCTTTCTCTGTTTCCATGATCTTTATGAATATGTGGTCCCTCATGAGGGTGTCAAGGTGTGTCAGCTACACGTGATGGTGGACTTCTCCTTGCTGGATGATGAGGGTGGCACTGTCCCAGTCAATGTGAGGCCTTTTCTTTTGAATCCAGTCCAAGCCAAGTATGACATCATACTTGGGGATTGGTATTTAAGGGCTGCTAATTGTTGTTTGTACGTCTCCAATTTGGGCTCGGAAAGGTTTTGCCTCGTGGGTAACTGGTGTGCTGCGGTTGTCCGCCATGATGACTTTCTTGATGTTACTTTGAGTGGTAGGTAACTTCATGAGGTCTGCAAAACTTTTGTTAATGAGTGATTGATTGGCTCCAGTGTTGAATAGTGCTGTGCCCTGGTATCTGCAAAAATGAAAAGGATAGGTAAGGAGTTTATTTCCAGTCTGGGCAGCAAACAGTAGAGGATTGCTGGAGGGAACCTAGATCATGGTGATTGAGTCCACATCATGTTCTTTGTATGAGTCTTGTGAAGAGAGGGAGGGCGGCTTGCCTAAGCACTGCCCTGAGCTTTTCCCTCCTTGTTGGTATCTTCAGTGCTAGCCTGGTTGGCTTGTGCAGTGCAATTTCTGGTTTGAGGATGGATATTGTTGGCTTGGTTGTTTTGCTTATTGGGGTGAGGCTCTCTTTTAACTGCAGGGTTTTCCTTACGCTTGTAGGTGGTGTGTAGATTTTCAGACTTCTGAGCTGTGCGTTTTCTTTCTAGGAATACATCCTCAAGGTTCTTGCAGAGGGTCATGTTGAACTGAAGTCTAATGTGTGTGAGAAGGCCATTATATAAGTCCAGACATGGCCCAGGTTCATCAAAGTTGATGGTATTGGGTGCATGGTCATGTAGTCCTTCATATGCAGCAATGTATTCTTTGATGGTTCCTGTCATTTTGAAGGTTTGAAGCTCGGTCATAATCACCACATCCGAGTCCTTCATGGAGAACTTTTTGGGGAATGCGGCCTTGAACACTTCCCAATTTTCTTTCTGGTCAGGGTGTTGAGCTAGCCACTTGGTTGCAAAACGTGAAGCAGTCCCTGTGACGTGGAGGGCAATATCACTGACCCAGAGTCTTTGGGGTACTCCACTTGTTCAAACTTGCTCTCGGTGCTGTTGATTCAAAGGGAGGCGTTTTCACGGCGTAGTCCTGCAAAGGCGCCAATCTCAGCGGTACGTAAACGTTGAAACACAATATTGGGTATCTCAGGTTGGGTAGGCGCTATTGTGGTTGGCGTGGCAGGGAGCAGTCTTCAGGCTTTGAGAGTGTTGTACTGGTCAATGGGTACAAGGACGTTATTATAGATGAAAAGGCCTGGGGGAACGTCTTGTCCTACTTTTTAGTCTCTCCATCCATTAAGAAGTGACATTGTTTGGGTTCTTTTCTTGGGAGGAATTTTTCCTTTGAGTTGGGTAGGTATGGATAACCTACCTGTGCTACCACTGTTTAGTTTATTCTTCTGAGAAGTATAACAAACAAAATAAAGGGGAAGATTGACAAATAGAATGATACTTTATTGAATATGAATATAGGTTAATATATAGTATCATGACAAGCCACATGTTGTTCATGTACGTCATGGAGGTCATGGGGCTTATCTGAGTAATGTTCCTCTTGAGTCACAAGGTTTAATCAAGTTGTGTTCCATTTAGGACCTGGGTTGAGTGATCATTGTTGTAGATGGTTAACTGATAATGATGCCACTGGTTTATTGGCTGGGCAGTGAACCACTTGGTGAGCCGCTCAGTGATTTACTCAGGGCGTTAATTCCCCAAGAGGGAGTGATTGAAGATGTTGGGACAGTACTCTAAACTATATAGAAATCATTTTTTTGATTAAAATACTATCAATAAAAGTGTTAAAAATTGTACCTTGTATTATTAATCTTGGTATTATAGTAGGTTCCCAATTGTAATCTTGGTACACCTGCTCTTCAGAGGCCACCAAGGTGTGTCCTGGATCAAAGCCAGGATCTGACTGGGCTGGGGTGACATTCTTCAAGTGACTAAGTTCCAGAACCAAAGCATTATTGTAAAGACCCAACAATTAGGGGAGTATTTTAGCTAAGTAAGGGACCAGGTTGGCGACTTGGAATCCTGTGAGTGCTGTCACAATTGGATAGACCATCATCATCCATCAAAAGACCTTGGTGTGTACGTTATATTGTCTGAAATTACTGGCAAAATACGTGATTACGTAGTATATACAGGTGTATATAGCTATGGACTGAGTGGAGTGGGGCAAAACCAGTGTGGGCCAGGAGTACTGATTAGAGGTGTTGAAGTGTGCTTGCTCCTCATAATAGTACTTGTCAGATGGATTATTGAATGGACTATGTGGTTGATTATATTGGTGGTCACAATCCCTAGGCATGCTGTGAGGACAGCTGAGAAGATAAGATGATTCATCTTCTGGTCCTGGGGAAGGGCAGACAAAGCTTAGTGTCTTTTAACTTCTTTTATGGTAAAGTTTTTAGATTGATTTATGTGATACTATTGAAGGGTAATTTCACTCAATGATAGCACAAACTACCATCAAGTGTTTGATCTTTATTATATACTATCATTCTTGGTGGGGCATGAATAGTGAAAAACAATGGACAGGGAACCCCAAACACTTGGTGTTGACTGGAATTCCCTCTTGGGAGGGGAATCAAAAAGGGTGTACAGGAAATGAATTGTTACTTCTGGGCTTGCATTGGTTTGGTGCCTTATTGGATGCTTTCATGCATCCAAATTTAACTTCTGCAGTTAATGCAGGAATTGTTGTGCTGGGCAGCTTGTCAGCCCCTTCCAAATTTGGGCAGCAGTTACCCCTTTTTGGGTTTGGGGAAATTGCCCTTTTGGGCTTCCTGGTCTGACAATTTCCCCATCTGGAGGGAGCAGGCGCAAGCCGCCAGGCTGGGCTGCGGTCTGCAGCCAGGCCATAAAAGCCAAATTTAAAATTAAAAGATTTTTTATTTCTTTTTGTTGCTCCTCCTGTTTTGCAGCAGCTTCCCCAATTAGGGGGAACTGCTGCCATTTGCTGCTTTGGTCTGTGGGACCCATTGTGACTACAATTATGTTTCCTACAGGGTTGATGTCAGGAATATTCCTGACAGTTATGCTGGGCTTGTAAAAATGCAAACTCTTCTTGTCAGGCACCCACCATCTTGATAGTAGTCTTCCAAAATGGTGAATGATTGCAGATGGATTTAGTCCAGTCACAAGAGATCCCACAGGCAGAGACACCATCCCAAGGTGAAAAGCTCTCCAAAAAGGCAATATTGTCCCAAAAGTGGATTGAAACATCATAGGAAGAAGTATGCTCCTAAATAGCTTAAGAGAAATTTTGAAGCCAAGGGGCAGGAAACCTAAGGTTCAGCGGGCTTCTTGGCTGACTGGTAGTTCTGAGGTTCTTTCTTTTGAGGTGGATTGTGGGACAAGGGGGTCACAGTGTACCAGACTCCTGGTATTACCCAACACCCAGAAAAATCCAGAAATGAGTTTTGGGGGAGGTACCAGAGTCAGCTTGTGTACCCAGAGAAATGCATGCTTGGACAGCCTGCAACAAGATCATCCAGAAGCTCTATTTATACCCAAGAGAATCACTAATGGAATTCTTGGTTAATCTCATGGTTAGGATTTGAAACAGGTTAAGTCAAGCTAAAAATGAGCAGTGATTCACTTGGGGTGTTGTAGACTTTATTGATTTAACAAATAGTAAAATACCACTTGCCATATTTTTATAGCATGGTAGGAAGAAGATAATATAATGAATAGGTAAAGGAGACGAGGAGATTTGGAGCAGTTGGGAGCTTCAAACTAGGGAAAAATAAATTAGTTCCTCAATATTTAAAATTCTCTATTTATTTGGTTACATCTATTAACTTATTTCCTAACTGTCAGGATTGGCTTGGGAATTCATTGCATTACTACACAGAAGATGGAGACCAGGAGTTATGTTCTCTGCAGGAAAAGCAGACAACAGCACAGTATTAAGATAACAAGAGTCCAAAACCTTGTCAACATCACCAAGAGAGTTTAAAGAACGGCTCAAAGTTGATTTGGCTTCATTTGATTGGTCAAAGACTAATTTAACAGGTATCAATTGGTTGGGTCAAATTTAATATTAACATCACCTCCTAGGAGAACAACTAAGTCCTGAGAAGGCGCAGGTTCAATCCCTGTCCCTGAATTAAATTCAACCAGAATGTCAAGCAGAGTTAATTTTGAACATATTCTACTAATTAATTCATCATTTTTAGGAACTTTGATTGGACAAAGATTACAATTGCTATCTAAATTTGGTTTCACCTCACTGTTGTTGACAGAAATACACTGAAGTGAATTCCTGACACTTCTAGCATTTTACCAACTGGAATCCTAGCATCAGAACAATGTAGCATTACATTTGCTTGTGTCTGTCCCTGTCTTAGATTATAAAGCTCCTTAAAGATCCTTCCAAACTTCCCTTTAAGAAACTCTTGCCCCATAGCGCAAGCTTTACATCTTTGACCATCCTTGTACACTCTTTACCAGGAGTTTGGCTATATGCAAGCTCCATGAAACATTACTGTCAGGAAATCCTGGTCTATCAGGGTTGACTGATCCATATTCCCATCACAAGACATGAGTTGATAATGGACGGAATACAGCCAGAGTGAAACGGCTATTCTGGAATACGGGGAACTATAATAAGGTCAATATAGTTACAAGTCAGAAGCACCTGAGACATTCTGGGTCTCAGGTCACGGGCCAATCCAGAAGCTTCTATAATTAGATGCTAAGGATTCCGGATTCCAGATAAGGACAAAAACCCAACCCAGACAATATTGGGGAATTCAACACCTGTTTCACCAAGAAGTGAGACAGCAAACCACCCGTCTACATTTTTCATTATGCCGAGCATAGACGCCAGTTTGGCCAATGGGTGTCAACTTAGTTGCCGTAACTAAGTCAAGGAATATCTAGGCTGAAGAGGGGAAATCAGCAGCCTAGAATATTACCTCATCCCAAACCCTATTCGGGTTTTGGGATCCAACTCTGGGGGATGAGACTAGCAGCTTGGGGATGATAGGCTAGCTAGTAAGAGTTGTCCGCAGCTAGACGCCAAATTGGCCGCTAGCTGTCAACTATAAAGGGGCCTTTCAAGATCACTTGGAAGATATACAATTTCATACCCACAACATCTCTACTAGTCCAAATAGTAGAGGTGTCAAAGTACAGTAAGAACAAGCTTATTGATACTTGTGAAACTCCTGCCAAACCACCACAGCTGGTGTTGCATCCCAAAGAACCACAGGACTTTGCAAATTCTCTCAGATCATTCAACAATAGACCTCTGCCGTTGTCATGCCAATTGAAGCACATATGTTGCCATACAGATTCCCTATCCCATCCTACAACCTGATGACTAATAAACATAATATCTCTTCTTCAAGATCCAGAAATCTTGACAGCGGTGCTCACTACAAAAACGAGCTTCCATTGGTGTCAAGTCAAGGCGCTGCCTTGCTTCTGTTGACCCCCGGTTTTGTTGATAAGTACGGGGGATACATGGTGACCAGTGATACAGAGTGCAACCAATCCTTCCATTTAGAGCTGACTCCATATGAAGCACCTACGCTTCCGCTGGAAATGATCCAGCTAGATATTTCAGGGACTGCCGCCGCTATGGGCCAGCCACAATACAACATAGAAGAGGTACGTGCTGTCTTGCAGGCATTGCAACATGGTAGGTGTAACCTCAATGATCCCCAGGGCGACACTGAGTTCAACTTGTTCCAGATTGATGGGACTACCAATGCCCTGAGTAACAATTTATTCAGGTACCAGGATGTCACTTGCATCCAGCTGGGTCAGCTCCTCAAATTGGACCAGAGCAGGGTCCAAGAAGTGCTCACATACTTTGTGCACCCAGCAATCAAGCATCTCCAACAACTGATTACCAGGCAGGAGCTGGAGTTGAACAAGCTCAACCACTTTTGCTCCAAGCTACAGGCGGCTAACCATAACTTGGTCAGTCAACTGAACGTCAGCTTCACAACTGTACAGACCGTTGTGGCAGACCTTTGTGACTCTACCGCCTTTGCCCATGGCAGGGTGGACAAGATAGTCAATCAATTTAATAACCAGGTTGATCAGCTTGTGGGCGGTGTCCTGGATAATTGAGGCTTAAGCACACAATGGGTTGCAGATGTAACCAACCATTGTGTATCACTAAGCCGCCAAGTACAGATGTTGACCAACAATCAGAATCATGCAGATCTTGTTATCCAGCAGGAAGAATTGTGCCAGTCAATTAGGGACAACTGTAGTAAACAAGACGTGCGCCATTCTGAGGTAGTCAACTATGTCAACAGGATTGCAGAGATGGTCAACAAAATGAAGACCACCAGCCGTAGCCATCACACTGTTTGCGAAGAACAGGAGGACCACCAGTGCTTCCTAGATCACACAGAGTAAGCCGAGGATTAACAAAAACTATGGGATACAGTAAAGAATACACAAAGTTTAACATCCAAGCTGTATGAAGACATAGCAGAGCTTTGCCGTAATCTTGCCGCCGCTGAGTTCCAGACCAAGGAGCTGTCAAACCGCCAGGATCTATTAGCCAGTACGGTCTTGACAGCAGAGGGAAACTACAGCTCCCTACTAGAGCAAGTACAAAGAAATGAAACTTCACGTAAGGAATTCAAAGCTAATGTGCTAGCTTTACTGGCTAGATTGGGAAGTCTAGTCTCTTTGGAAGGTAGTACGTCTTTAGGCAGAAGAGCGTCACCTGTACCAGCATCAAGCCCAGATCATCAAAAAAACTCTTCTTCTCCTGACTTCTTTGACCTCTCTCCAGACAGTGGGAGTAACAGATCAGGTGACACCCGCAGAGTTCCTAGAGGAGTAGCAGCCTTGCCACCCTTCACGCCCTTGTCAGTGCCGAGTGCTACTAACAACCACACCACTAGAAAGGACAATACGGAATTGACTGTCCCTGACCACAAGTTTAAACTGCTCAACCTGCCAAAGTTTGACAAAAATGGGAACATTTGAACTTTCATCCACCTCTTCAAAATGTCTATGAGAGGTGTGAGTGATCATATGAAGGCCACCACCCTTATAAACACTCTGGATCCCACCTGCGTGGACGTCATCATGCCCCGCCTACCACTAGACAGTTGGACTTAGGAAGATGCACACCAGGCCGTTATAGAGGAATTTGGTAGCGAGACCAGATTGCAAGCTCAAAAGGCGGAGTTCAGCAACATCTTGTTCAAAAAGTATGAGTCTGTGCAAGTCTTTGCTGACCGCTTCTATCATGAAGCACAAGTTCTTCTAGGTGCCGGGGTCCTTTCTGAGTTGGACTGCAGAATCACCATGGGCCGTGCACTGCAACCATACCGGGAATTAACCAATGTCATGTTCCCCGTATTGGATCAATCCAGCTCAACCCAACAGATCACCAGTTACTTGAGCCGCCTTGGGGCCCAATTTGGAGCTCCAAATAAAGGACAGAATAATTGCTTGTCTACCCCCATCAAGGACAAACCCCACAGACCCAAGCCTGATAAAGCCGCTTCTGACTCCAATGGTAAATCAGGAAGTGACTACAAGGCAAAGGATCCGCCAGGCCCTTGCCACAAGTGTGGTAAAAGAGGACACTGGGCCAGCGTCTGCAAGGGGAAAGGATGTGAGTCCTCAGTAAATGTGGTGGTCAACCAAAAGCAGGATGACCAGGGAAAAGTCAAGGCGGGCCAGTAGAGGAATATACTGAGTCCACCACTTCCCTAATTCCAAAAGAACCAGACCACCAATCCCTGGAGAAAGCTGAGCCCAATGCAGCCCCTTCCAATTCAACAACTCCAAAGGCATCAATACCAGAGCCACCTTTGGCCAGTCAGCCGTCCCACTTTGCACCCAAGCAGGAGTTCAGAGAGGATCCTCTACACATGCTTGTGTCAGACAATCTTTACGCAATTCCTGCCAGAGGCAGGGGACGCCCAAGGAAGGTTGCACCAAACACAGTAGAGACTGTTTCCAAACCATACACAGCCCAAGTGCAAGAAACCTGCCTTGCCTTGGATCCCAGTGTAGCCAGCAACTTATCTTGCTTGAAAGGAGTTCAATTCTCCCTTCCCATTGAGACCATTGAGGCCAACTTCCCTGAGATTGGTCAAAGTCTCAAACAGTAATTTGACACTCCAGCACCCTTAGGTGTACACATATTAAATCTACACTCTGAACTCTACTCTGAATGTACATACACAGATATCTCTGTTAATAAAGTCAAGGTGCGCACCATAATAGATAGTGGTTCCCCTATTAATATTGTGTCAACCCGCCTTGTCAGGAAGCTAGGTATTGCACCTGACATTGCACACATCAGAGTATATGATACTGCCGGTAAACACACCACCACATTAGAAGGAGCTTACAGCGCTCTGCCAATGCGCTTTGGTTCCATTGCCATGTCCTCTCCTGCCGTGGTCCTGCCCAGCAAAAATTACAATGTGCTCATAGGTACTGCATTCCTACGTAAATACGGGGTCAGATTGGACATGAAGGACAACACTCTGACAATCCTGCGCCAGACCATCCCACTGTACTACACACAGGACGCAAAACCACCAGCTAAGGTAAAACCTAGCATCAATCTGGCATACAAGGATGGCGTGGTGGCAGTTCCCTACACCTGTACAGGGAAAAAGGGAAAGTGGCTGCCAACCCAAATCAAGGAGCACAAAGAAATTCCGCTCTGCTCAAGATAAACTCTTACACTTGAATCTGGCCAACAGCAGGTTGTCAACACGGGTTTAACCTTGGATATCCCCGCAGGATTATCTGGTGAAGTTCATCAGCCTTGGGGACGTTCAAGATTCAAACTGTGTACTGCCCCTGGGATAATCATTCCTGGCCATGGCAAAATTCACGTCCTACTGGCCAACCTTCAAGGGCATGACATCCACATCAAGAAGAACCAGGTTGTAGGATTTGTTCACCTTCTACTGGTTGAAGAACTGGACAGCTTCAAATGTATTGGGGACCTGTCTGAAATGGGTCTCCCTGATCAAGTTGAAGCTGCCACTTACGTGACCACTTCATTGGCTGATTTATCTTCCCTCAATGACACGGAACAGGAACAAGCCAGCGCCCTCTTTGAAAAATGTTGTTGCATATTTGCAGAAGATGACTTTGATCTGGGGTGCGCCAATGAGGTCACTCATTGCATCAACACGGGGGATAACAAGCCTGTCCGCCTTCAGCCAATTTGGCGCTCAAAGGCCAGTGAAGAGACTGTGAGCAATGAAATCCAGCAACTTCTAGACAGAGGCATGTTAATCCCATCCAAGAGTCCCTGGGTGTCGCCCATCCTGATAGTAAAAAAGAAAGATGGGAGTAATTGGGTAGTAATAGACTACCAACGCCTGAACTTGATAACCAAGAAGGACTTGTACCTGCTGCCCAGGATTGACGACGCACTGGATCAACTTGGAGGGGCCAAGTACTTCTCAGCAATGGACCTCATATTGGGGTACTGGCAAATTGAACTCCCACCTGAGGAACAAGAAAAGTGCGCCATAATTACTTTTCAGGGCCTTTTCTAACCAACCCAAATGCCACAAGGGTTGTGTAATGCGCCTGCCACCTTCCAGCGGGCCATGGACACCATACTGGGTGATCTCAAGCTCTCCTGCGTCCTAGTTTACTTGGACAATATCAATGTGTTCTCAAAAACCTTCACCAAACACCTTGAGCATTTGGAGGCTGTCTTCAAGAGACTGGTGGATGCCAATTTGAAGATCAAACCCCAAAAATGTCAATTCTTCAAGGATCAGTTAGAGTACCTTGGATTTGTGGTTGATAAATCAGGACTCCGCCCTCAGCCAGCTAAAGTGGAGGCAATCACCAAGATGAAGCGGCCAGAAAGCAAACACAATATCCAGGTCTTCTTGGGGATGGTAGGCTACTACTGTCACTTTATCCCCAATTTTGCCTGTACTGGCAAACCTCTGTTTCATCTAATGAAGAACAGGGTTCCCTTTCTATAGACAACAGCCTGCCAAGACGCTTTTGACGCCCTCCGCACTAGCCTGTCCTCCAGTCCAGTATTGATGTATCCAGACTTCAGCAAACCTTTTGTTGTACATACAGATGCCTCCTTATCAGCCTTAGGAGCCGTCCTTTCCCAATTGGACAACACAGGGGCTGAACACCCAGTGGCCTATGCTAGCCGCTCTCTGAATGTACATGAGCGCAACTACACGGTCACTGAAAGGGAGTGCCTTGCTGGAATATATGCCTACAAGCAATTTAGAGTATACTTGCACAGGGTACACTTCACTGTTGTCACTGACCACGCCAGCCTCAGTTGGCTGCAAAATCTTTGGGAGCCAGAAGGACGTCTTGCCCAATGGGCGTTAAAACTTCAGGCTTTTGACTACATTATAGTCCACTGTCCTGGCGCAAATCACCAGAACGTGGACTGTTTGTCAAGACTTCCCACAGTTGCCATAGTAGCAACTCAGGCCAACCTGCTATACAAAAAATGCTCACCAACACGTTTGAGGACAAACCCAAAGAAGTACAGGCCATCCTCTGCAAGCTCCACAAAGACTGTAAGGTGGAAAATCAAAAGCTGTACAAGTATCATGATGGTGCCAAGTACATCTTTCCCCAACCTTCAGAGCAACCAGATCTGATAATGTCCGCCCACAAGGCAGTGGGTCACGGTGGCCTAAGAAAAATGGTCCACCAACTTCAACAACACTACTACTGGGAGTCACTCCTCTTTGACGTGAAGGAAACCCTGAACTACTGTACAGAATGTCAGCACAAGAAACCCTTCACTGGTAAGCATCAATACAAATCAGTAGAGCCCAAGTTTGCTTGGCATACTGTTAGCATAGACGTGGTTGTGCCCCTGCCAATGTGTGTTGGTTGTCTGCGCTACATTATTGTGGCAATTGACCACCTCATCAAATGGGTGGAAGCCAGAGCGCTGCAGCACGTCAGCACAAATCAACAGCCAGGTTTGTATTAGAACAAATCATTCATTGACATGGCTGTCCCCAGTTCATCCTTACTGACAATGGAACAAACTTCACTGCTCATGTAATTCCAAAATTAAATGAGCTCATGGGCGTGAGGGGAGTGCTCTCTACTCCATACCATCCAGAATCTAATGGGATGGTTGAGAGAGCAAATGTGACTTTATTTAACATCCTACGGAAGCTGGCAGACTCTTGTACCTTGGAGTGGTACCTCTTCTTGCCTGCCGCCATGTTTGCCTATAACATCTCAATTCACAGCACAACTGGCTTCTCCCTGCTTCAACTAACATATGGACGTCACCCAGCAATCCCGCCAATCTTGTTCTCAGCCATGGGGGACCCGGGTAACCTAACATATCAACAATAAATGTCTATATTAGCTGACACACTTATTAAGCTTCAGGCCAAAGCTTTCACAGAAACCTCCTTCACCAGGAACAAAGGACGTGAGACTGACAACCAGAATTGATGCGCCTTAGCCAAATTTAAAATTGGCACTCAGGTTTCATACCACAACAGAGTCGTGGGCCGGGCACATAAGCTCAACAGCATCTGGAAAGGGCCTTTTGAAATCATCAAGAAAACATCCCCAGATGTATACACAATCAAGGATCTGGCTGACGGGAAGCTCATCAACAGAGTCCACACCAGGTTCCTCAAGCCATATTTCTCTATTACAAATATTGGCTCACAATAAAGTTTATAAATATTTTTAGGAAAAAAAGAAAAAAATATAGAAAAGCAAATAAAATATAAACAAAGGAATACTTTATTGAAAAACAAAATAAACCAACTAAGGGTCACCCTCCTGATATTTGGGGTTCTCCTCAGCATCTTTGGTACCCACTACTTGGGTGCTTCCTTGCCAGGACCTTTGTACCACCTTCCTCAGGCTCCAGAGGCTTATGAAAGGAAACTTCCTCCCCTCAGCAAACCAGAAAGTGGCCGCCTGCAGCCAGAGTCTACGCTCACTAGGGATCACCTGCAAAAAGTGAACAAAGGGGATCAGTATCTCCACAGAGACGGCATCAACCGGCCAGAGCACAGCGTCCAAGGGGAACACACACAACAAGACCACCCAATCCAACATAAAGTTGGATAAATACCTAAAGCATTGAGGCAACGGCGCCTTAAGGCTGCCCAGCTTGTTGCAGATCTTCTCCCAATGTGCCACCATATTGTCCGCAGTAGCCATTAACAGGCTAAGATTGGGGTAAGCATTATGTCCCCACATAACGCCATCCCACAAACTGCCTGTTGTTTGGCCCCACTTTCAATGTTGGCATAAACACTTTGGGCCACACAACAGATATGGCTGTCCCGCGCATCAGAGTTGTCCACACCCAGCAACAAGTACAAGGACGGAAACCCCTCCAGGGCGCCAAACCAAGAAGAAAACACCTGCAAGCCAAAGTCCAGCACGTAACTCTGACAGGCCTCGCTGACCCCGCCTGCGTCCCCAGTAGCCACCAGGAGCTCAGCCAATTGCTTGCCTAGTTGCCCTGCCAGGTCCTCATCCTCCACGCTATGAAACCCCTTGCTGGAGTGGGTGATGCGCCGCTTGAGATCATGGCGCAGGCGCTGGGCCATGACCACAAATAAGAACTGTGGAATTATATCCATTCCCACGTAAAGCTTTGAGATGGAAAACCCTTCTTTACCTAAACAAAGTACGGGCATGGAGCCAAACTCTGGAAGGATGGCGTCCATTGTACAAAGAGAACAGGCACCCGAGAAAGGATCCACAACCAAAGGCTCCTGCTCCAGATTGCAGGGGCGGGTGCGCGCCAAACTAGCCTGAGGCTCAGCAAGGCGTTTCTCACCACCAACAGCAGACTGCCCTGCAGAATCACCCTCCACTGGGATCTTGTCACTGTTCTTGCCTGGGACCGAGCTCTCTAGCCCAGACCAGAGTGAACCAGTCTCTGCCTGCCAAAGCCCATGGAGCAACGCCACCTTAGCTTCCTTGGAGAGCCCCCAAAAATGTTGGCGGTCCTCTTCTGACATCTGTGCCACCATTTGGAGGGCATCCGTTTTGTTGCTAACACCGGAGTAACTGGAATTCTTGCTCATATTCCGGGCTAAAGAAGTTCTCCACAAGTTATATAGCTTAGTCAAGTGGAGAGAAATGTCAGGAAATCCTGGTCTATCAGGGTTGACTGATCCATATTCCCATCACAAGACATGAGTTGATAATGGATGGAATATAGCCAGAGTGAAACAGCTATTCCGGAATACGGGGGAACTATAATAAGGTCAATATAGTTACAAGTCAGAAGCACCTGAGACATTCTGGGTCTCAGGTCACGGGCCAATCCAGAAGCTTCTATAATTAGACGCTAAGGATTCCGGATTCCAGATAAGGACGCAAACCCAACCCAGAGAATATTGGGGAATTCAACACCTGTTTCACCAAGAAGTGAGACAGCAAACCGCCAATCTACATTTTTCATTATGCCAAGCATAGACACCAGTTTGGCCAATGGGTGTCAACTTAGTTGCCGTAACTAAGTCAAGGAATATCTAGGCTGAAGAGGGGAAATCAGCAGCCTAGAATATTACCTCATCCCAAACCCTATTCAGGTTTTGGGATCTAACTCTGGGGGATGAGACTAGTAGCTTGGGGATGATAGGCTAGCTAGTAAGAGTTGTCCGCAGCTAGACGCCAAATTGGCTGCTAGCTGTCAACTATAAAGGGGCCTTTCAAGATCACTTGGAAGATATACAATTCCATACCCTCAACATATCTACTAGTCCAAATAGTAGAGGTGTCAAAGTACAGTAAGAACAAGCTTATTGATACTTGTGAAACTCCTGCCAAACCACCACAACCGGTGTTGCGTCCCAAAGGACCACAGGACTTTGCAAATTCTCTCGGATCATTCAACAACAGACCTCTGCCGTTGTCACGCCAATTGAAGCACATCTGTTGCCATACAGATTCCCTATCCCATCCTACAACCTAATGACTAATAAACATAATATCTCTTCTTCAAGATCCAGAAATCTTGACAATTACCTATACTGATCTTCCTTCCCAAAACTTGGTTAGTATATTTTAGGGGAGTTTTTTTATTTCTATATCACTATTGAAACTCATGAGGATGTGATAGTCTATATTAAAACAGAAGGAAAATCCCCTTAGTAACCTTCTGATTTGCTACCGTTCTGTAGTCCTCTTTTTATGATTCTCCTCTGTATATTTCTTCTGTATGCTTCATATTATGCTCATATGTGGTTCAAATAAAGATCTCTAATGATTTCTCTCAGATGTAAGATCAAGATATATCTAGCTTTCTGTTCAATTACTGATTTATAGCCCCTTGTAACAAATTTTTCCTCTTTAGGACATCTATCTTCAAAAGCTTGAACTACTCTGTGAATCCTCTTTTCCATCATAAAATAAACTTTCAAATATAGCTTCCTAAAATCCTAAAACATTCTTTTAATGTTTTCTTAGTCATTACTTAAACATTGAGATTTTCTAACAATGGCTTTAATTAATAAAACAAGCCTCAAACTCATCTAATGATTGTAATGTTTAAAATCTTTGAGTGCTTCAACATATTTACAGCTTTGCCGCAATTCAAAAATAACTTAAAGTTCCCCTGAGTGAAACAATGTCAGTTTTAACCTCAAAGCCTTAAAAGCCCTTATTTTCTTTTATGCTCCCCTGCCTTTGAGCTGGACTATTCAAAAAGTAAACTTTTATATGTGTTGCTTTCCTGAGTTTCCTTCAGCTTTCTGCTCAAATTTCCCCTCGTATCAAAGTCAAAGAGAAACCTTCCATCAGGACATTTTGCATATTGCTCTTGTAGCAGAAGATTTCAGAGAGGTGATTCAGCTTTTCTTCAAAATTTACAAATATACATTTCATATACAATAGTAGCCTGACACATTGTTTATCTATTAAGGAAATATAAACCATATTGCTTTTTCCTAACTATGCCTGCCAGAGGCTAGTACTTTGTACTAATCCCTATTGATTCACCCAAGTGGTTAGCCTTGTCAGGAATCTGGCCTTGGGCGGCTGGCCTGTTGGTTTCTGGGTTAATTTAGGCCAGATTTTTTACAGGTAGAGCCCACCACAAGAGAGGAGCTAACTTAAAAAGGCAGGAGAAGGACTTCCTCACCCAGGACCATGAGCTGGCAGCCAGGATTATGGTGTCAATCACCCCTGTGAGGGTGATATACACAATCCCAAATAGCTTGTCCATGCGGCCAGTTGAGAGGTCAGGTAAGGAGGTGGGAATTGTGACAGAAATTGCGGGATAGTATGAAGCTTTTTCTAAATGGTGGGGAATTACCACCCAAATCCACATAGAATTAATGATTAACCACCAACATAGCTTCAGATATTGTTTTGTGAGATTTCCAATTGATATACTAGGATTAAGTAAAATAATTAATCCTAACCAAAGTAGCCCAAGATAAATAGCCTATGAAAGCATCAGAGTATCTTCAGAATAAAATTCAGGACATTGAGATGCAACATTATTTTCAGTTTCAAAGACAGGGGGGCAACTCCAAGATTGACAGGCATGAAATTAACATTGGGTGGTGCTAACAACAAAGTTCCAACTGCAGGGCCACATCTTCCAGTAATTATCTGGCTTAGAATCAGATTGTAGGGAATGTAGCGCAACACTTCAACTACAGGATATATTTTCAAAATGTAAATTAGACCAAGGGATAATTGATTTTATTGAGTAAATTTTTGGGAGGACTCAACTCTTAGAGTTGAAAAAGTGAAAATTATTCAATATATATCAAAAATTGACTAAGCAATACAACCTGGATCCTGGGCTCCTATTCCTTCCACATTGTCAAGTGATTATCTGGTCCAGGTTGCAAAGAGCCCTTGGTTGACCAATTTCTGACAACCGTGCTGATAAATAAGTTCATATCTGGTGACCCTTAAATTACATTGATTTATCAACATCAAATTACAGGGGGAATTGGATTTGTCCGGTGAACCAGAGCAGCTGTAAACCATTTGCAATCAAACGTTTGATTCAAGTCTGTTAAATTAGTCAGCTTTGTTAAAGGCTTCTTGGCTTTCCGAGCTTTCCTACTCAGCCAAATAATCCCTGGAATTATGGAACTTACCGTGTCATTACCCTCTGCTTTTGCCCAAGGTACAATACCACCATCTGGAAGATGGTATAAGGAAAAGTTTTTGTGGGAAGGGGGAAGTTTCATTGCAGTCAAGGTAAGCTTGGGGTGACCAATGGCAGTTGGGTGGTGTCAGAAAATTGCGGAACATGGAATTTTATCATCTGCCAGATGATATCCTAAGTCTTCTAACATTAGGAAAGTACAGAGAACCTGTGACTTTGGAGTAACCTTTGGCCTGGAATTTTTGTTGCCATCAGAAGTAGAAAGTCTGACAGGGCCCAAGGCCCAGAGGATTTGGGTTGGTTTGTCCTACTTCTGGATATAGGTTCACAACTAGTTATCTCTATATTTTACTATAGATAATTATACTGTATGACAGCAGGTTCATCTTTTGTTCTCCACTTAAAGCCTAGCAGAGGATTGATTTAATGAAATAAGACTTGGATCAATCATCAAGTTGTTAAGGAATCATCAGTCTTTTATTCTAATGGACTGGCTTTAAGGCGGCTCACCTGCCCAAGTTTATCCGAGTTAGCTCACGTCGCTAAAAGAGACTGAAGTAGCATTAGGTCTGCACAGCAGGAGGCCCATCCTTTTTTGGAGTAGTTTTAATGGAAGTTTAACTTGACATATTCCACAGATTGGTATCCTTTCTGTCTTCCTGTGCCACTTCCAGGGCTAGCTAGCCAGCATTTGGCTACTAGTTCCCGGAGATGATTGTTTCAGTAAATCAGAGCTACTCTAATACAATAGGATCAAAGCCTTTTATCTTAGAGTGGTTGGCCTGACGGCCCAGTCCATGTAGGACTCTTCTAGATGTAATTCAGATGACAGTTCATATGACAGCCCTCTTGTTCTAGGATTCATTTAAAGTTTTAGAATAGTAATTATTATGGGAAGCATGTTTGAGGTGGTGGTTGAGGTGGATTAATTAATTAACAGTAATTGCATATACTATTAATTAATTGTAATGCATGAGTATGTTGATTCCAGGATATGATTTTATTGCTGATCCTACAAACCCACAGCCTGCATTATTTTGTTGAAACCTTTCCCAAGAGCAATTAACTGCTGGCCTGCATTATTTTGTTGAAACTGTTAATTAGTCAATATCCAGAAATCCTTACAGGTGGCAATTGTAGAACTCTTTGATAAGAACTGGGGAATTGGAGCAATAATAGTGGGGAACCCATGAGTTTTCAGAATCAGGATAACTCTTTCATGACACCAAATACTCTAGACAACGTCAATTCTTATGAGAAGCCAAAATGCAATTCAACTCATATTCAGGTTCTCCTTCCATCAGAATGGGTTAGGAAGAAGGAATCTCAGTACCCTTAAAAGGATTAAGTAAGCATTTGTGGAAGGTGTGAAAAATCTTAAAATCCAGGGGTAAATCTAGTCAATATACAGAGGGACCAATTTGACGCTCAACCTTGAAGGGACCAACTTGCTTGGGACCTAATTTGCGGCAAGAGATCCTTAGTTTCATATTACAAGCATCCATCATGACCAGATCTCCTGGTTGATAGGTTGGACCTTCCTGGCACTTGCAATCTGTGTATTCTTTGTAAGTTTTCACGGCAGCAGTGAGAGTAACCTGGAGCTCCTGATGAATCTGATTTAATGCAGCAGCCTGATTGGTTGCAGCATCCACGTTGCTAACCAAATGAGGACCCATGTTGGACAAGGGATTTTAGCCCACATTGGCATAGAATGGCGAAATTTGAGTTGCCATGTGTGGGGCGTTATTATATGTGAACTCTTCCATGGGTAAATTAGCACCCCAGTCATATTATTGCACATTGGTGTAACAACGTAGGTAAACCTCCAAACTTTGGTTTACTCTCTCTGTTTTTCCATTGGATTGGGGGGTGGAAAGCTTTGGAATGGCACAATTTGATACCGAGAATTCCAGTAAAAGCTTCCCAAAACTGAGCAATAAATTGGGGTCCACAATTGCTCACAATCTCCATTGGGATTCCATGTAGGGAGAAAATACTATTCACAAACAGCCTAGCTGTTTCCACTGAAGTAATTGTGGTTGAGCAAGGTACAAAGTGTGCCATTTTTGTGAAACAATCTATCACCACCATTATTGCATTTAACCTGTTGGAATTGGGAAGTTCACCAATAAAATCTACTGACACAGGCATCCAAGGTCCTGCAGCAGGTTGCAATGGAACCAGTAATCCCATAGTCTTGTTCCGGCTTGCCTTGGATCAAACACATACCAGGCAGTCTCAAAAGAAAGCTGCTACCTGCACTGTCAAATCTTTCCAGAAAAACTGGTGGCAGATTAGTTCCACTGTTTTTTTTCCTGGATGACTTGCTGTTGGACAGGTATGATGGGCCTCCATGATTTTATCCAAAATGGTTCCTTCTGGAACCCACAAGCAAATTTGATGATATAGAACTGGACCTATCTTGTGATAGCCCTATGGCTGACCAACCGGGATTGCACATGCTAGTTCCAATAACCTATCATAACCTTTGGACAGAGGCTGCAGAAACTTAACTTTGTAAACTAAGCCTAAGTCTTGCCCTTGGTTAAGGACATAGTGGCCAGAAAAACAGGTGATGGTAATACAAAAGGAACCACAGCCTTGTCTGGAATCATAGTGTGTGTTAAAATAAGCATCCATATCTGTGAGAGAGGGGGGCTAAACTAACTAAGTTTGGCTCCCATCCCAGCAAAACAAACCACCAGGATGCCGCCCAGTGAAGAACTGGGACAGCCACTCAAAGGGGGGACCACAAGGAGGACACATAAGATAACTGAGGAAATAGGTATTCAAACCCATCAACATCAGGCTGGTGAGCAACCAAGGGGTGTGGGAGGGGGCGGGAGAGGACACCTTAGGAAGCACAAGAGGTACTGGATTGCTCCTAGCTGCGCTATTGAGAGGAGGCATGGAGGACACATCCCTTTCAGAGGCAAGCAAGGTGTGATCTTCGGTGTCCAAATCCAAGTCATAACACGTCAGGCTCTTGACCACAGCCTCCCCAGAAAAGAGAAGACTGCTGGGGAGGTCCCAGAGACTAGAAGGGTCTTTACTCACAAGCCGGGCAGACGAGGAAATTTTCCCCCACAAATCAGAGGAGGTGGACCACAGAAGCAGCAGAAAAAGGAGCCAGGGAAAAAACAACAAATTTGACAGCTAGGAGTATCATAGGGTTGTTCTCCACAAAATTTGGGATAGGTGGGTGGGTTTTTCAAGCAAAAATCACTAGAAAAATGTCTGAGCAGGGTAACCTTGAATCAGGAGGCAAAGGGTGCAACAGAGCAGATTTTGGCAGCTTTATGTTGAACTTGAACACCTTGGTGTTTACAGTGAGTGAAAGCAGGATTGAAAATAGTAGTTTAATGAAAAATTCAAAATAAAAATAGAGTTTATAATGAAAATCAAATGAAAATTTTGGTTTTGAACTCTATTTTTGAAAGCAAAAGCCAAGAACACAACAACTAAGCGCCAAAGCTCTAGTATATGATTCCAGAGAAAAAGCCGGGTTTGAAACTGGCTGACACAAGGTAAGCTTTAAGACAACAACTAACACTTCAATCTTTAGGGTGAAGCAACTCCAAACTGGGTTTCCTACTACAAGAACCAAAATTTTAAAGTGCAATAAAGCCAAAACCTTCAATATTTTTGAAAATAGACAAGCAGGGGACTGGAGGTCCCCTTGCTGTGTTAAAAGGAGGGGAATTGATCATATGATTTTTAGAACTGAATCTGATTGGCTGGAGGAGAATTTTTGTGGGACAGAACCAGGGGGACTGGAATGTTTCAACCCAATTTCCGCGGGGCCATTTGATTGGCCAGAAGGGGTCCCATGCATTTGAAGTTCACTTGAGTTGTTAGTTGTTGATGTGGCCACATTTGATTGGTTGATTCTAATAGTTTTTAAATGCGGGCAACACCAAGCCAACAGGAAGTCCAAATTGACCAGTGTTTCTTCCCAGGAGGGGGCTGCCAAAGGCAACAAATCTGCAGGGTAGGCCAACACAAACCTCTCGTCAACTGTATGCCCCAAATCCTCTAAAGAATTAAGGGATTTGGCTGGGGTTTTTGGACCCTTCTTGGTGCAGCAGGGGAAGATTTTACAATCCAATGCCAGGGGTGACAGTGAATTTACAATATCAGCATCCAGGAGATGGGAAGGGTTTCTGCTCAGCGCATCTGCCAAGTGATTATCAGCACCCTTAATGAACTTGTAGCAAAACTTGTATCTTGTCAGATCACCATGCCATCTGGATTGGCAACCTGATAAAACCCTGGGTTGGCAATAATACAGAAGAGCTTTATGGTTGGTTCTTACAACAAACAGATGACGCGCTGACATGAGATGGTGGTGCCAATGTTTCAAGAATTCTACAACTGCCAACAATTCATCATAAAGCATGTAGTTGTGTTCCCAATCTTCCATCTTTTGAGAGAAATACCCTACAGGTCTCTCAACACCATCACCAGCAGTTTGTAACAACACACCAGCCACAGCATATTTGGAGGCATCTGTGTAAACCACAAAAGGGATCTCAGGATCTACATGTCTCAATACAGGCAAAGACAACAAAAGAGCCTTGACTGCTGTGAACGTGTTTGCACACTCAGGTGTCCAGGCCAAAGTTGTCTTTCTGCTAGCCAAATATAAGGGGGCAGCCACTTCAGACAAGTGTGTTGTAAATTTCTTCAAAAACGTACAAGTTCCCAATAAACTTTGGAGTTGGGATACAGTTACAGGATTAGCATACTCTCAAACCGCTGTTTCTTTGTCAGGAGCAATAATGTGATCACCTTCAAAGATAATATTACCCAAGAAGGTAACCTTACTATCAGGGTTGACAATTATTCCTCTCTAGAAACCTGAGCCCAGGAGCTGTAATTGAACCCCAAACCTAGATCCCTTTGGTCTGCCGGGCCTGTGGACCGCAGGATCACCCGCCCCAGGTTTTCTAGGATTGAGCCCCCACAAGCTGACACCAAGAATATTGACCCATGCAGTAGAAATAGCCAAACCAAAGAAATCATCACACCAAATGGAGGGTTAATCACTGCGCCTAATGGAAGTACTGATTTGGCAACTATTAGCTTCATGAACTTGAAGTCTATGCCAGCAACCAATCAAGAGCAAACCCAGAAAAGAGGCACGGGCCTGCGGCCCGGTCCCATGACCTTGACACCAGAGAAAGACAATCAAGCAGCCAAATTGGGAATCTTGACCAATGGAAGAACTCCCGGGCTGAGTGACATTTTGCTGCCTTTGGACCCAAGCACTCAGTTCCCCAGCCCTGGCCTTCCCAATGCCTTGATGGACCCCCCATGGAAAATTTTAAGTTTGGAGGGGGTACTATATAGACCCAAGAACCCCGCACTTCAAACTTATTGCCATTTTTGAATAAAGATTATATTAATTTGGCTCATACAGCTATTGCCTTATTTTGTATTTGCTGTCTACCAATTCAGTTTGAGATCTCCTGCCCCACCGCCCGCTGTTTTCTGTCCTCTTGGTGTACCATTTGGACCCCTCCACTTTACCAACTACCCTCTGAAGTCTGAATACAAGGAATACACCCCGGAAAGGATACTTGAACTTGATCCCCTGGCCCCCATACAATCCACTATTAGATACAACTGACAAGGCCTATGGATATTTTCAACACCCAAGTTGTTCAGAGGAAAATTCAATTATCTCCCTGCTTACAACCTGTCCATGGAGCTGCCTGTGACACCAAAACCCATGCCTGCTTCCGCACCTGACCTCCCAACCAACCATACTGGCAAGCTGTTTGGGATTTTGTACATCACCCTCACAGGGGTGATTGACACTATAATCCTGGCCGCTGGCCCATGGTCTTGGGTGAGGAAGTCTGCCTCACACTTTTTAAAGTTAGCTCCCCTCTTGTGGTGGACATTTCCTGCAAAAAACCTGACCCAAGTTACCCCTGAAAACGGAGGAGCCAGCCATCCAAGACTGGATCCCTGACACTTATGTTTAAAGAATTCACACTTACTCTGTTTGATGATCAAATTATCCTGGATGATGTGCTCTACAACTGCTGACAGGTGGGCTTTATGTGACTCCTCATCCAGAGAGAAAACCAGGATGTTGTTCATATACACAATGACACATACACCAAGGAGGTCCCCTAAGACTGAATCAATTAACCGCTGAAAGCAAGCTGGAGCATTCTTCAATCCAAAAGGCATGTTGTGGAACTGGAAGATACCTTTCTTAGTACTGAATGCTGTCAACCATTCCATATCCTCTGCAATAATAATCTGGTTGAACACATTCAACAGATCAAGCTTTGAAAATACCTTTGCCTTCTCAACACACTAAGAAATTTGTGCCTCAAAGGGTAAAGAGTAGGGGTCAGGAATAGTTATTTTATTCAAATTCCCATAGTCAACAAAAGGTCAAAGAGAGCCATCAGATTTTTAAACAAACAGAAGTGGAGAGCAGATTGACAAAGCCTTCTTAAATATGTATCCTTTTTCTAACATGTCTCAAGTCCACTTCTCTAAACAGGCACCTTCCTTCAAGGTCAAAGAATAAATATGAGATGCAATAAAAATCAGATCAACAGTAACTTTAAAGTCAAAGTCAAACTGAGTATGCTTGGGAAGGACCTTGCCTCTGGTGGCGTCAAATGCCGCGGACCAGGGTTGCAAGCATGCCAGTAAATCCAAACTTACGGGGACAGGGACAGGAAACAATTGTATGGTCTGTGATGATTGCTCTGATTCAGACATATCCAACAGCAGAATATGAATAGTTATACCTGAAGAGTGTTCCACCTGCAGCACATTTTGCTCCAGTAAGGTCAATACATTATGATCTCTCCACTAACTCACTCCCAAAACAATAGGATACATGAGAGTAGAGCAAATGGAGAACCTTGTAGTAAAAGACTGACCCGCAACTATAAATGTCACTGGCTTCTTAAGCCAGAAAGAGGGAAATATTTGACAGTTTCCACCCCTAACAAGCATATCAGGGTGGTACTTGAGGTGTAGCAAGTCTGCCGTCTCAACACTTATGAAGTTCTTGGAAGCACCTGTATCTAACAGAATGGCTGACTAATAGATGGTTTGACAGGTGTTAATGCTACCATAAAACAATAAGTAACCAGAGGTAGATTTATTTGAAGCAAATGATGCAATCTCAGCAGGATTCTGCTTCTCTTTGGTGGTACAGACAGCAGCTAAAGAGGCAGGGTGCTCCTGAAAAGATTTCTCAATCATTTCTTGGACAGCAACAGGAAGGACGGGATGATCAGGATTGATGGAAACAAGGGGCAACTCTTTGGACTCAACTGCTGAAGACTTTGCAGGTACAACGTGCTGAAGCATAGCTAATGAACTCTCAGGGACGGCCACTAATGGTGCTTCATTTGTCTTGGCAAGTTTGTTTGCAATTGCCAATTGTAACTGAGGAGAAACACAGGGAGAACAATCCTGACTCTGGCTGGAGGACACCACCACAGAACAAGTCCCAGAAAACCAGGAGCGTGCAGTGGATGTGGCTTCAATCTCCATTGAACCTTTCTTGGAAGTTGACGGATTTGAGACCAAAGAAAGAATTTGGCTTACCAGGGCCTCAGTTGTAATTAGCAGGGAATCCCAAACGCTGAGAGTTTATTCACCTTGGGAACATCAATTGTACGGCAGTAGGCAAGAAACTGAGGAAGAAATATCAAAAGCAGAGTAGTACCCTTCTGGAAGGAATACAAATTAAAATATACTTTGAGCTCCCCAATAGATACACATGGATTTTTTAATAAAGGGTATAGAGATGCACTTTCAGTTAAAACATGTGGATTGCGCTCCACTGCGGACAACAACCATTCACAAGCATCCTCAGAAACCTTTGTCATCACATGGTAAGCTTGGGATTTGTGACTAAGGCTTGAACCAGAATAGATTGATAAAGCTGACAAAACTTCACGCAAAATCTCATCTGTGGGTGGAGCAGGAAAATAATCCAGACGCCAAAATGACATGACACAACGGAAATAGGAAACAGAATATCTGGTCTCAACAACTGCAACCGGAGATGGAAACCACAAATTAAAGAAAAGTCCAAACTGAAAGCTCAGAAAAGAACTGATACAAATAAACATGGTAAACGCAGATATCTTGACAGAGCAGGAGAAAAGAAACATGAATTCATGACAAACTGCTTCCAAAAACTCAGACGTAGAAGAGTTGAGTAATGTGACAGAAATTGCGGGATAGTATGAAGCTGTTTCTAAGTGATATGGAATTACCACCCAAATCCACATAAAATTAATGATTAACCACCAACGTGGCTTCAGATATCTTTTTGTAAAATTTCCAATTGTAATACCAGGATTAAGTAGAACAATTAATCCTTACCATAGTAGCCCAAGATAAATGGCCTGAGAAAGCATCAACGTATCTTCAGAAATAAAAATTATGGACATTGGGAAGCAACACAATTTTCAGTTTCCAGAATGGAGGGGGGCTTTGGGTTTGTCTGGCGCAAAATTAACATTGGGCAGCACCAATGAAAAAGTTCCAACTGCAGGACCCCATCTTCCAGAAATGATTCTGTTGAGAATCAGATTGTACGGAATATATTGTAACAACCCAACCACAGGATGCATTTTTAAAAGTAAATTAGAACTAGGGATAAATGATTTTTATTGAGTAAAATTTTGGGAGGACTCAACTCTTAGAGTTGAAACCGTGAAAATTATTCAATATATATCAGAAAATTGACTAAGCAATACAACCTGAATCTTGGCCTCCTATTCCTTCCACATTGTCAAGTAAGTATCTGGTCCAGGTTGCAAAGAACCCTTGTGTGACCAATTTCTGACAACCATGCTGATTAACAAGTTTGTATTGGGTGACCCTCAAATTATGCCAATTTATCAACGTCAATTTGCAAGGAGGAACTGGTTTCAGCTGACAGACTGGAGCAGCTATAACCCATTTCCGGCTGACCATTTGATTTAAATCCGTTAACTTGTTCAATTTTGATAAAGGCTTTCCAGCTTTTTGAGCCTTCTTGCTTGGGCGGATAATTCCCAGCATGATGGAACCTACTGTGACATTACCCTCTACTTTAGCCCTGGACACAATACCACCATCTGGGAGATGGGATAAGGAGAAATTCTTGTGGGTGGGTGGTAGTTTCATTACGGCTAAGGTAAGTTCAGGGTGGCCAATAGCAGTGGGATTGCGCTTGTAGAACTCATGAATCAGATCTGGGGAATTGGAACAATTGTAGTGGGGAATCCAGGAATTCTCAGAGTCAGGATAACCCTTCCATGACACCAAATATTCCAAGCAGCGTAATTCTTATGGGAAGCCAGAATACAATTCAACTCATACTCAGGTTCTCCCTCCACAAGAATGGGTTGGGAAGAAGGAGTCTCGGTACCTTTAAAGGGAGTAAGAAGACATTCATGAAAGGTGTGGAAAATCTTGAAAGCAGGAGGTAAATCCAGCCAATAAGCAGAGGGATCACTTTGACGTTCAACTTTGAAGGGACCAACTTTTTTAGGCCCTAACTTGCAACAGGGAACCTTCAGTTTCATATTGCAAGCATCAATCATGACTAAATCACCTGGTCTGTAAGTGGGACCTTCCTGGCGCTTGCAATCTGCATATTCCTTGTAAGTTATCACGGCAGCAGCAAGAGTAACCTGGAGCTCCTGATAGACCCATTTCAATACAGCAGCTTGATCAGTAGCAGCTTCCACATTGCTAACCAAACAAGAACCCATATTGGAAGAAGGATTGCAACCCACATTAGCATAGAAGGGCAATACTTGAGTTGACATGTGTGGGGCGTTATTATATGTGAACTCTGCCATGGGCAGATTATCACACCAGTCATCTTGTTGTGCATTAGTGTAGCAACGTAGGTAGACCTCCAAACTTTGGTTTACCCTCTTCTTTTGTCCATCAGATTGGGGGTGAAAGGCTGTGGAACGCATAATTTGATACCAATAATCCCAGTAAAAGCTTCCCAGAACTGAGCAATAAATTGAGGCCCACAGTCACTTACAATCTCCATTGGGATGCCATGTAGGAAGAAGATTCTATTAACAAACAACTTAGCTGTTTCCACTGAAGTAATTGTGGTTGAGCAAGGTACAAAGTGTGTCATTTTTGTGAAACAATCTACCACCATGATTGTGTTAAACCCATTGGAATTAAGAAGTTCACCAATGAAATCCACCAACACAGACGTCCAGGGTCTTGCAGCAGGCTGCAGTGGAACCAATAAACCATTAGATTTGTTCCAGCTTGCCTTAGATCAACCACACACCAGACAATCACAAACAAAAGCTGCTACCTTCACTGTCAAACCTTTTCAGGAAAACCGGCGGCGGATCAGTTCCACCGTTTTTTTTTCCTGGGTGGCCTGCCGTTGGACAGGTGTGATAAGCCTCCATGATTTCTTCCCAAATAGTTCCTTCTGGAACCTACAAGAAACCTTGATGATATAGAACTGGACCTATCTTAAAGATAACCTTGGGGCTAGCCTACTGGGTTTGCACATGCTAGCTCCAATAGCCTATCATAGCCTTTGGACAAAGGTTGCAGAAACTTAACTTTGGAACATAAGTCCAGGTCTGCGCCCTCAGTTAAGGACATGATGGCCAGCATAGCAAGTGGAGGCAAAACAAAGGGTACCACATCCTCATCTGGAATCATAGTATGTGTGTTAAACTTGGCGTCCATACTAGCATCTGGGAGATGGGAAGGGTTTCTGCTTAGTGCATCAGCCAAGTGATTGTCAGATCCATTAATAAACTTGTAGCAGAACTTGTATCTTGTCAGGTCATCATGCCATCTGGATTGTTAACCTGACAAAACCCTGGGTTGTTGATAATGCAGAAGAGCTTTGTGGTTGGTTTTTACTACAAATGGATGATGTGCCAACATGAGATGGTGATGCCAGTGCTTCAACAATTCCACAACAGCCAACAATTCCTTGTTGTAAATCATGTAATTGTGTTCACAAGCCTCCATCTTCCAGGAGAAATGCCCTACAGGTCTCTCAATCCCATTTCCAGCAGTCTGCAACAACACACCAGCCACAGAGTATTTAGAGGCATCTGTGAAAACCACAAAAGGAAGATCAGGATCCACATGTCTCATCACAGGTGACAACAACAAAAGAGCCTTGACTGCTGAGAGTGCACTTGCGCACTCAGGCGTCCAAACTAAAGTTGTCTTTCCACTGCCAAATATAAAGGGGCAGCCACTTCAGACAAGTGAGGAGTGAATTTCTTCAAGAACGTACAAGTACCCAAGAAAATACGGAGTTGGGATACTGTCACAGGCGTAGCATACTCTCAAACCGCAGCCTCCTTGTTGGGGGCAATGGTGTGGCCATCCTCAAAGATAATATTACCCAGAAAGGTAACCTTACGTTTAAAGAATTCACACTTACTCCTTTTAACAATCAAGTATGCCTGGAGAATGCACTCTACAACTGCCAACAGGTAAGCCTTATGTGACTCCTCATCTTGAGAGAACACCAAGATTTCATCCATATATTTGATGGCATATACACCTAGGAGATCCCCCAAGACGGAATCAATTAGACGCTGAAAGCAAGCTGGAGCATTCTTCAATCCAAAAGGCATTACGCAGAACTGAAAAATGCTATTCTTGGTTCTGAATGCTGTTAACCATTCCATTCCTTCTGAAATCCTGATTTGATTGAAAGAATTCAACAAATCTAGTTTTGAGAATACCTTAGCCTTCTCAACACACCTAGAGATCTGTGCTTTGAGAGGTAAAGGGTAGGGATCAGGGATTGTGATATTATTCAAATTCCTATAGTCAACGCAAGGACAAAGAAAACCATCAGCCTTTTGAACAAACAACAATGAGGAGCATATTGACAAAGCCTTTTTAAATATATAGCCCTTTGCCAACATGTCTCAAGTCCATTCTTCCAAACATGTGTCTTCCTTCAGGGTTAAAGGGTAAATAGGAGACGCAATTTGAATCAGATCAATAGTAACTTTAAAGTCAAAGTCAAACTGAGTGTGCTTGGGAAGGACCTTGCCTCTGGTGGCGTCAAACGCTGCAGACCAGGGTTGCAAACATGCTGGTAAATCTTAACTTGCAGGGACATGGACAGAAACTTTTTGAATGGTTTGAGAAGATTGCTCCATCTCGGACATACCTAACAGCGGAATATGAATAGATATACCCAAAGAGTGTTCCACCTGTAGCACATTTTCTTTCAGTAAGGTTGATACATTATTATCTCTCCACCAACCCACCCCAAAATGATAGGATACATCAAGGAAGAGCAAACAGAGAACCTTGCTGTAAAAGACTGACCTTCAACTACAAATGTTACTGGCTTCTTCAGCTGGAAAGTGGGAAACGTTTGACAGTTTCCATCCCTAACAAGCATACCAGGGTGGTACTTGAGGTGTAGCAAGTCTGCCGTCTCCACACTTATGAAGTTTTTGGAAGCACCTGTATCCAACAAAATGGCTGGCTGGTAGATAGTTTGACCATTATCAGTGCTATCATAAAACAAGAAGTAACCAGAAGTAGACTTATTTGCAGCAAAGGTGGCAATCTTGGCAGGGTCCTGCTTCTCTTTGGCGGTACAGACAGCAGCTAAGGAGACAGGATTCTCCTGGAAGTAACGCTCAATCATTTCTTGGACAGCAGCTGAAAGAACTAGGTGATCACAATCAATGGGAATAAGGGGCAACTCTTCAGGCATGACCGCGGAAGGCTTTGCAGGGATAATGTGCTGAAGCATTGCCAAAAAACTCTCAGGACCAGACACCACTGGTGCTTCATTTCCATCAACGGGTTTTTTCACCACTGCCAATTGCAACTGAGAAGAGCTAGGGGGAGAACAATCCTGACCTTGGTTGAAAGGAACTAACGCGGAGCAGGAACCAGAAAACCAGGAGAGCACAGCGGGTTTGTCCTATATTTTCAACATACATTTCTTGGAAGTTGATGGATTTGAGACCAGAGAAAGAATTTGGCTTACCAGGGCCTCAGTTGTGGTTAACAGGGAATCCCAAACGCCAAATCCTGGGCAGTCTGGCCAACTACTAACCACAATGCTGAGAGTTTATTCACCTCAGGAACATCAATTGTACGGCAGTAGGCAAGAAACTGAGTAAGGAATATCAAAAGCAGAGTAGTACCCTTCTGGAAGGAATATAACTTACAATATACTTTGAGCTCCTCAATAGATACACATGGATTTTTAATAAAGGGTATAGAGATGCACTTTTAGTTAAAACACGTGGATTGCGCTCCACTGCGGACAACAACCATTCACGAGCATCCTCAGGAACCTTTGTCATCACATGGTAAACTTGGGATTTGTGACTAAGACTTGAACCAGAATAAAATGATAATGCTGACAAAACTTCACGCAAAATTTCATCAGTGAGTGGGGCAGGAAAATAATCTGGGCGCCAAAATGACATGACACAACGGAAATAGGAAACAGAGGATCCAGTCTCTACAACTGCAACTGGAGATGGAAACCACAAATTAAAGAAAAGCCCAAACTGAAAACTCAGAAATGAACTGATGCAAATAAACATGGTAAACACAGATATCTCGACAGAGCAGGAGAAAAGAAACACAAATTCATGACAAACCGCTTCCAAAAACTCAGGTGTAGAAGAGTTGAGTAATGTGACAGAAATCACTGGATAATATGAAGCTGTTTCTAAATGATGGGGAATTACCACCCAAATCCACATAAAAAGATGATTAACCACCAACACGGTTTCAGATATTTTTTTGTGAAATTTTCAATTGTAACTCCAGGATTAAGTAGAACAATCAGTCCTAACCAGAGTAAACCAAGATAAATGACCTGGGAAAGCATCAATGCATCTTCAGCGTAGAATTCTGGGCATTGGGAAGTGACACAATTTTCATCTTCAAGAATGGGGGAGAAGCTACAAAATTGGCTAACATGAAATTGACATTTGGCGGCACCAACAACAAAGTTCCAGATGCTGGGCCCCATCTTCCTGAAATAATTCTTTTCAGAATCAGATTTTACAGGATATACTGCGACAACCTGAGCACAGGATGCATTTTTAAAATTTAAAATTAGAACTTGGGATAATTGATTTTTATTGAGTAAATTTAGGAGGACTCAACTCTTAGAGTTGAAACAGGGAAAATTATTCAATATATATCAGAAAAATTGACTAAGCAATACCACCTGAGTCTTGATCTCCTATTCCTTCGGCATCTTCAAGTAAGTATCTAGTCAAGTTGCAAAGAACCCTTGCGTGACCAGTTTCTGACGACCATGCTGATTAATGAGCTTATATTGGGTGACCCTCTATTATGTCGGTTTATCAACGTCAGTTTGCAAGGGGGAGCTGGTTTCAGCTGACAGACTGGAGCAGCCGTGACCCATTTTTGATCGACTGTTTGGTTTAAATCCATTAACTCGGTCAATTTTGATACAGGTTTCCTGGACTTCCGAGCCTTCTTACTTGGACGGACAATACCCGGCATTATGGAACCTACTGTGACACTCTTATCAGCCGCCTGTCTTATATGGGGATCAAACCTTTTGAGTCCTGAATGGAATGTTACCTGGACAAGCCCCATGACTACCATGAACAGCATGTGGCTTTTTATGGTACTATATAATTCCTGATATTCATACTAAATAAAAAATATTTCTCTTCATAATTTCCCCTTTTATTTTGTGTTATATACTTCCCAGAAGTATATACTCAACACAAGCCACATTCTCTATTTAGAATACTTCTGGCCAATTGTCCCTCAATTTTTTATAACAAGTTAAAAAATCCTAGAAATATCCAAGAGATAAAATCATATCTTATGTCAATTCTGTTGAAAAAATCTATTTTAAAAATTTTGAACCATTGGGCTAATCAAGTTTGGATGGCTGGTTACCTATAATCCAGCTTGTATTGTTTCAAGCAAGTAAAAAAATAATATCGCCTTAGAAACACGCTGTCTATCCATTCTTTAATGACGCCAGGCATGATGTTTTCTTTAAAGGTGTGGGATGATATGGAAGCAATATGTAGCTGTGCTACTTGTTTTTTATTTATTTTGAATGGGGTTCTTCAAGAATTAAGGGGGGACTGAATTCTTAACCGTCACTTTCGATGCAAGACGGTGAGATGATCTGCCACTGTTCTTAGAACAGTGTAAGGTGGACATAAATACAGATGGTCACTCGATTTTACGAGTAAAGTTGGATGGGAAAATACCCCTGGTTGAGAGGCCAGTGGTTGGATCTACAAACTCTCCCTCCCACCACCCATCATCGTGGGTAGCAAGGACTGCTACAACTTGGCCTGCGCTAATAGACATCTCAAGCTCCATTTCCCGGAGGTAGTCGTAAATTACTCGAACTAAATGTTAGAGGGTTGAAAACAGCTATCTTTACCAAAAAATAATGGGCGACCAGTAGGGGCTGCAGCAGTGGGGGCAGCGGCAGGAGATGGTGAAGGAGGATCTGGGCGATGGAGGGAGCTAGGAGAGTCAAATGTGTTGTTGTCTGTGTCAACCTTTGCGGAGGAGGGTAAATTTTGGCCCATGATTCGCTTGGATTCTGCTTCGACTTCATCATAGAAGGATGTCAGAGAGGCTTTGGAGTCCCCCTCTAACATTGGATTGGAGTGGTTTGAATAGTCCTGATCATACATCACCTTGGGAGCTGGATGTTCCTCCTCCTCATGACTTGTTTTGGAAGTCACCGTCGAACCTTGCTTAGGAGGTGCCTTGTTCTTCAAAGAAGAGGCACTCCCCGAACCAAACAAAGATCCATTTGTTGTGAAGCTGTGGGGACGATGAAATGCTTTTTTGATAAACATAGCTGGGCTTGATATATGGAAGCTTGAACCTCCTTGAGTTCCTAGTGGGCTATCGAGTGCAGGAATTTCGTAAATAGGCGAACCATCCATTCTCATAGTCAGGGTCATAGCCAGTACCCCGTTCGTCAATGAACGATTGAATCTCATGCTCGACAGTAATATTTTGAAGAGCTGTCCGTATCCGTTCGCAAGACTAAAAATTAGCAACGCGGCCCCCATCTTCCTACCTCGTCATCCTTAAGGCACACTGAAGCGATAATATTGGAAAAGTCCCAGCAAATCTTCTTAATAAACTCGATGCGCTCCTCCTCAAGTTCTTGGAAAAGCTAATCAAATATGAGATTCGTGGTTTTTAGAAATAATCATTACTCGGCATGAAACTCTCCAGTCGTGCTGCCAGATTCTAGTTGCCTCTTCAAGTTCACCAGAAAGCCGAGTATATTCCTGCTCTGTAAAAAAGGTCAGCACAAGATTATCACTTAATAAACTCACCCAACTCCTTCATCTTATACTGCCTTACTTGTGCCTAAAAAAATTAGAATGTATATAAACAGTATATTAATAAGCCTGCAAACCAACCTTTTCAAAATCTTTTGACCCATTGTTTGAAACAGAATTTTCAAACCCACTTATCTTTGATTTTTCGGTGAGGTATTTTTCTTTTATCTACAGCATGAATAAATAGAAAAATGTGCAATATACTTTTAGGAGATTGGCATGCTTCAGCGATTTGCTTTTTGAGGATTTTTTCAATAATCGCCGCTTGCTAAAGAGAAACTTGTCAGTGGCTACGCTTGAAATGAAAATCCGAATATAATTAGTACCGCTTTGCGTCTTTCTCTCTGGTTGGAAATGAAGCTTCCAAGGCTGTTTTCGACTTCAAGCTTGATTCTTTGACTTGTTTCGATGTGAGCATTTCCAGTGGCCTCGAATTCGCACCTCAATCTACTCAGTGCTTTCTGCATTTCTCTGGAAGGGTTTAGAAAAAGCTCAAAAACTAATAAATTACCCAGTCTCATCCTTACATATGTCAGTTTTGGCTATTTTCAGTAGTTTTTTTCCGTATTCCTCCTCTACGGAGGATCTTTAAATGACTGAGAAGTTGTGCCAAGATGACGCTTACCTCGCAGATAAAATAGATTTTAGATCGGCGCATGTCTGCTTGGCCTTTCTCATTTTATTCATCAATGCCTCCACGCCGCGGTCATCTTTACCCTACAAGTTGAGCCTTTAAATGAGGAGCTTTTACCCAAAAAGAGTTCTCAAATGCACGAGGTTGGATTTCAGACCGAGAAGGGGAATCATGTTGATTCAGACCAGAGTGCTGCTCTTGAAGGTTGTATGATAGATTCATAGGATCATGCATCAGTTAAACCTGCAATTATTTTTAAGTTAAAGGTAATTGTTTCAAAGAACTGGATAGTTATTGGGACACACTTTAATTAAATACAGAATGATATTTTTGCCAAGAGTCTGGGCTTCTGTGTAGAAGAGCTAGTTTGATTTACTTGTGCAAGGAGATGGAGTTAATCATGTCTGGCTTAACTGACAATTTATGACCTCATCCTTGATATGACTGCTTAAGCTAAACTAAACGCAGCGAGGGTATCAAATCAGATGATTGCGCTCATTCAAATAAGTTATGTGAAACAGTTTGGTACCCAGTATTAGTATTAGCTCAATTGGATATACATTATATCTTTTAATAAGCAGAACTGGAGCGACAAACTGATCTAATTACGTTGAATAAAAAAGCGGTGCTCACTAACCAATGCAAGCCACATAATAAATATATATGACATCAATTGGACCCCAGCACCCAAAGCAACTTGTATCCATAACCCTGGGTAATGAAGCAGCATCTTATAAATTTCAATCTAAACGGACTTCAAACCAATGTGGTTTGAAATCCAGAGACATTGTGTTAAAAATACACACAAGAAAAACAGCAAATAGCATCGTTTCAAAATGAAAAACCTTAAATTTTATTGGAAGCAGCTCTACCAGTCCAATCAATGAAGAAATTGCCACCGATATATCACAATTTGAGGTGACAATGCACTGAAATGCTAGTTCAACTCCAAATCACCACCAGACTGAAAATGTTTAGCTTCCAAACCTTGCCAAGCTTTTTTGATTAACACTTGTGAGCTTCTGGCTAGTAGAGCTGGGAAGGTCACAGGAATTATGTGGTCACGATGTTGTAATTTTTTTGGGGGGGGGTTGATTAAGACTAAATCATAGTGATTTGTTTCGTGACTTTCCTGGAGGTCGTAATTTATGTTGTTTGAGCTCACCATTTCCTAATCTTATAAACGCTACGCTAAAACTTAGTTTTTGAATCACGGATTGAGATATGGAGCTTTAAAAAGATATAAGGCAGGTAGAGTTCAAGGATGAAACTTATTATATCCTTCATTGTGGGCAAAGAATGTAGAGTTAATGTGGCTTATAAGATTGAAATTTTAATTTTTAAATGATGATTTTTTAGTGGAAGTTAGAACCATCTCTATTCATATAACGATAGTATCAAAGTGAATTCTATCAAATAATTCAGTCAACATTCTTATCCGACGAATAAAATGAGAGAAGTAAATATATAATATTTATATCGAGTCATAACTAGAGTTGAGAAAGGCACTGAAATGTATGTATTTTATGATGTACCCAATTCACGCAAGTATTTTCTATTACGTGGCTTTTGGGAGTTGATCACAAACCATTCTGTGATCTTTGAGTTTACAATTTGCATAAATTGTGCTGTGGTTTTAAGGACTGATCATAATTCGAATATCACATTTTGCGACCTTGTATCTGAAGCCACAGACCAGTTTTTTATGAATTGTACTATTCCTTGACATGGTTTTATACGGTTTCATGTTGTATAATCCTATATCGTTTATACACAAAAAGTAATCATTTTTCACTTGATATTCATTTTAGCTCTATCATTATTAGTGTATAGTTCTAGTTTCCAATTAAAAATATCAGCTAAAGTTATCTTTTTTATAAAGAAAACGGCACTAATTTTACATCATGCTCCCTACAAAAAGATGGTATTATCTATTTCTTCTGTAAGCTGGTAGCCTTTTATATCATGCACTCTACACAATAAGGCATACCCCAAATTGTGAGCTCTAGAAAGAATTGCAGAGCAAATTCTCATGCTTTTCTTTGTGGCCCAATCCAAAACATAAAAACAACTGTTTGACTTTCCGATGACTCTGTTTCTGTGACCTTCTCAACCCTAGTCACATTGTAAACCCAAATAAAGTTGCCTGTAATTAATGTCACAAACAGAATGCTATGGGTGTAGACAAGGAAAGACACAAATTCTACATAATTTTGTGCTCTTCCTGACTCCAATTTCTATTGTTGTAAGGTCTTGCCCATATTGGTGCAAGGTTATAAACTAGCACGTGTAAGGCATTAGGATTCAGATTTAAAAGGTATAAAAAGGTGGGGACTGTCTACAAAATAATCTTACAGAACCCTGCTAAAAACTTATACTGAGTTACAAAAGGAGTGATCAAGTTTAAGAATCCTGTGCAAAGAAGATAAAATAAAGTGTTTAATAGTGAACAATTTTTAACTAAAGGAATGTCAATATTAGGATATTCTCCATCAGCAAATTGGTACACATATCTATTGAAAGATTCCTTAAGGGAAAAAAATGGATACAACAAGCCTAAGGCTTGTTGTTTTACAAGTTCCATTTGTATAAGGAAAGAAAAAGGCTAAACTGTAAAATGAAACTAATAAAAATTTATAAATTTCTAAAAATTAAGATCTTAAGTTTAAATTAGATAAAGAATTGAAAGGTAGAAATCACTTAGAATTTCGGCTTAAAGCCTACGCTTCAAAAGCTCTTTATTTATAGAGAAAAAAGCCTTTTCTGTTAAAGACTGATAGCCAGGAGGAAGCAGCCAAGAAGAGGAGCAACTGGAGAAGTTGGAGAACAACCAGATACAGAAAAGGGGAAACAGAAGACCAGTTCAAAGTTTGATCTGCAAGAATGAAGCTGGGGAAAGCAGCAACAACATAAATAGGAGTTTTGAAAAGGTGAGGGAAAAGTAAAATTTCTCTAACTTTAAAGTAGAGAATATAAAGCTAATCAAATAGCTGAAAAGCAAAAGACAGCAACAACGTTAATTCAAATGTGAATTGACATAAAACAAGGTAAATTACTTTAAAATACTTAAATATAAACTATTAATTCAAAATTTCAATATTAAAAATAAAGAAAGATTAAATCAATCAAAAACAGATAAAATACAATAAGTTTTAAAGAGCCTGCCCTTTGGGGCAGGGCATGACAATTGTCCACAATAAAATGTTTATTTTAAAATGAGTGGTTTGATCTAAAATGGGAGCATTTAAATGAAATTTTCAATTGGAAGCAAATGGTAACATGGTGGAGAACTAAAAACTTGACAGTATCAAAAAATTAAGGGGGACCCCCAGCAAAGTTCCAAGTCAGAAAAAATTCATAATTTAACTTGGCCCTCCTAAGACCCAAAGCCAGGACAATTCAAGCCAAGTTCACCAGTTGAGGCGTCATATATGACTAGTATCAGCCATGAAATGTAGGTTGTTTTACTATAATAGCACCCCATATTTAGGAACATCTATCTACCCTGAATGTCACACACATACTATGTAATATTATATTCTTAGAATAAAAATATACACTTCAAAATTATTTTCCTCTTTCTATTACTCTGCTAAAGCAGCAAAGTTACAACATTGGTTGTACAGGTATGTTACCCATCCTACTTTTAGTTGGGAGAATTCCCAAAACACAGCATGTATATGTTGCAACTGAAACAATGAGGATTCAGTATTTAAATTGGGGAAGACAACAGTCCAATAGAAAGGACAGGAATAATAAGAATAAGGTCCTGTTTTATTATAGAATACTATGATTAATATACTATATGGGGAAAGCCACCAGGCCACAAGGGGGTGGCATGTTCCATGTAAGGATTGGAGCCAAGGAATAACTTGTGCAGGATCAGCAGGTCAAATTGGTAGCGCTCCTAATTAGGAGAAAGTGCCTGCTGTTTGACATTGCCATCAGATTGGTCCATGTTGTTAGATACGTCAAAGGGAGGCTCATCAAGTGCCCCCTGTGTATTGTAAGATGTGTTGTCAGACAAGTCTGTAAACTCAGTTGCAACACCCCCCCTTGCCCCCTGCTTGGCGTCAGACACCAGTATTAGAGTTTGCGGGAGATCTGGGAAGGTCTGCACAAACAACCTTTGTGTGGAGATGGCGCGGCAGGGGCACAAGTAATTGTGGTGAAGCTTCTTAGTGTTCCCTTGGGCGTCTTCAAGTTGGTAGGTGTGGTTGTCATAGACTGCGGCTATCTTGAAGGGCCCTAGGTGGTTGGGTTTTAGTTTATCAGAATTGGGATTGAGGGTATAGACAGGGGGGGTTTTCAGGAACCGTGTATTGTAATCTCCCTTTTTCCACTCCTGTCAAACCATCAGGCGTTCCAAAGGCCAAGGTGCTGGGGCTGAACCTGGTGCCTCTATTGATCCTTGCTTGCAAGATGAGTAATGCAGTAGGCAGGTGCTCAGTCCATGCAGTATTAGGATGTTCCTGTCAGAGCTTAGTAATCAGTTGGACCAGGGAGCCATTCAATTGCTTTACGCACCCATTGGCTTGTGAATGGCATGGAGTTGTGACTATTTGTTGTAGGGCATTCTTGGCACAGTACGCCTTCATGAATGTCCCACAAGCTTGGGCCCTCCATCTGTAATGAGGCGTTTGGATTGCCCAAAGCGAGCCACAATTTCCTTGCCAATGAAGCAGGTGATGGTGGTGGTATGATTAGTTGTCACCCAGGCCACTGGCCAGCGAGTGAAGTAGTCAATGGCTGTGATTATATACTTCTTCCCAAGTCTGTTTTTGGGGAGCAATCCAACAATGTCAAAGACCCAGTGTTCAAAGGGTTACATGGCTTTAATGATTAGGATGGACTTGGGGGGTGCAGGCTTTAACGTATTCTTTTCACACAACACACATGTCTCAAGGAGATCCAAGATGTCTTGGCGCATGCGCGGCCACCAACCCTTACGCTTCATAATTTCAAAGAGGTTGCATCCTCTGACATGACCCAAGGTGCGGTGGTAGTGCAGTATGGTGTTCCCTTGCTGCATGGTGGGGATGTAGGGAGTCTTCTCCCCTGTTTCTGCGCGGAGGCAGACATTGCTCGCATCAGTGATGAACTGACTTTTGTTGTCTTTTGACTTGGAGATGGTTACCAAGTTGAGGCCTTTGTAGCAGGTTGCCTCAGGGCAGAGGTAGAGCATTGGTCAATCTGGGTCCAAGCCATTATCTCCAGTGATGGACACCACATAGAGTCTCAAGAGGGCATCTGTTGTGATAAGCTTCTTCCCAGGCTTGTATTTGATACACAACTGATAAGGGGATAAGTGCTTGACCCTGACTGCCTGACGGTGTGTCAAGTGGGACTGTGTGTTGAAGTATTGGAGGGACTTGTGATCCATCAAGACGCATGGTGAAAAGGTGGCTCCTTCCAGGTAACAGTGCCACTTCTCAACGCAGTGCACAATTGCCACCAGCTCTTTGTTGTGAATTGGATAAGGTTGCTCTGAGTCAGTGAGCTTCCTTTACTTGTATACTACAGGGAGGAAGACACCTTCATTGATTTCTACCCGTAACACATCCTCTATGGCCCTGTCAGAGGCATCAGTCTCTGGGATGAATCCAGGTCTAACCAGTCAAACTTACTGTTATATTGCCCTTGACTCTTGTTACTGGTACCTTCCTGTGATGAAGCTTTGAGGAGCTTTGCCTCCAGGGAGGAAATTTTGTGAGACAATGCTTTATTATCATCACTCCAACAAGCCATAATTTTGACACTCTTTTCCTCTCTGTTTCTCAACGCCTCAACTTCACAATTGGCTCTGTCCTTTACTTGTTGCAAAATTTCATTGAAAATAGCAGCAAATTCCAGGAGTCCCATGCATAAACTTGATTTCCTTGTGCTGGGGTTCCTTCTCTGGCAAAATAGTGGGAGTATAGTTCTTCAAAAGCCACTTTTACTTCTATCAAAGATTCCTCAGGTACAATCTTAGAGACCTCCAGACTCACCCAAGCCTCCTCAAGCAAGCTAGTAGGAACTTCCTTTCTTGCAGCAGTGGTTTCCACACAAAGTACTCCAAATTTGGCCCTTTCAAAATTTAACAAAGAAGACATAATAATTGAAAAGGTAGTTGAGGGGAAAGCGTTGAAATCAACAATATATCTTTATTTAAAATTAGCAGTTTTTGCTTATATACCATTTGGGGCATATTTGGCTGAAAACCCCTCTGGTTCCTGAATCAACCTATGATTAATATCACGTGGTCTATGACATTCAAGTCATCCAAACCTAGATCTTTACCTAAAAGATCACCAATAATTCTCAACCTATGAGAACCAACCTACAATAGGAAGAAGTCACCTGACTCCATTCATCCCAATGTACCAATTTAGCATGGAGCTTCCCCAGCTCCCGGCGCCAAACCCCTGTGGATTACACATCCCAAAACTCAGTTATCAATGTTCCAACTGGGAACCAGCTGATCAAATCTGAATTCCTAGGCATCATTGCCTTTATTTAGTTATCTTCACCTTTAATAGGTTTTTGCCTTAAAACCCATTAAATGCTTTGAAACTCAAACCAGGCGCCACTGCAGCGCCCAGCAATTTTCCCAGGCGGCGCTCCAGCGCTTCAGCGCCTGAAAAAATCACTAGGCAGTGACTCAGCGCTTCTTAAATCAATTAGGCGGCGCTTTTAACCCAAAATTTGGGGGTTTACTTTTGATTAACCTTAACCAAACTTCTTGACACAGTCAAAGCAATTAACCAATATAATTAAAACCTCATTAATTATATTCCTAGATATTTATTAATTAATCTTCCTGATTAATTAAATTGTTTTTGAGAAGCCTAGTCTCCAAGATTGATTAGGCCAATCTTGTCTTCTGTTCTTTTATTGAATATAGATACTAAGTTCTCAGGAATGTTTATCTGAAGAATTCCAGCCAAACCTATCTACATAAAACAAACAGCAAAAAACAGAGCAACTTTATATCTTGGAGTATTTATTTGTCTAAATACTTAACAGTGACTGTCGTAGAGTCACAAGGCCCCTTCCTTCTTTTCTGGGGAATTGGCCTCATCTTCCTGGACCTTCATCAGCTCTAATTCCCTATGGAACAGCTTAAGGAATTGAGGATGAACACGGGACCATTCTTCTCCTAAGGCAGCTTAACTCCTCAAACTAGGTAGTTTGGCCCTAGGCTAACCAAGATAATCCTCATAGGATCTAACTATTGCTGAAGACCTCTTCTTGGTTGTTTTTCTCAGCGTCTTTGATCAAACCATACCAGATCACCAACCTGGAAATAATCACAGGGAAGTACTCCAGGCTTTGAGTTCCACTTGGCGGCACGTCTTTCTCAAACTTGCTCTCCTTTAATCCTAGCCTCAGCAAATAACTTCTGCATCTCAACTGCATGTTCTTCTACAGTGGCTTCATATGAACTCTTTCCCACAAACTCCCATTGACCAACCTCAGTGCTTGTTGTAGTTTCCCAGCCATAAAACATCCAAAATGGTTAAAACCCAGTAGCATCATGGAGCATTGTACGGTATGCCATGATACTTATTGCCAGGTGATCTTTCCAATGGGTTGTGGCTCCGTCATCCAATTTCTCCATCATGCACTTCAGTGTTCCAATGGTTCTTTTGGCTAAACCATTTATCTCGGGATGATATGGAGCTGAGGTTAACTTATAAATGCCCCATTTAAAGCATTCCTTAGTTAATGCTGGTCCTATGTAAGGCGGTCTGTTATTGGTGAGAACTTTCTCAGGACATCCATGCTGTGCTATTATTTCTTCTTGGAGAAAATTAGCAATTGTGACGCTTGTTTTCTTGGTCAGTGCTCAAACTTCTACCCATTTTGTAAAAGAATCAACAGCCACCACAAAGTATTCTTTCTGGCCACTTGCTACGTAATATGACCTGTATCCATTGAGACCAACTCAAAAGGATAATGTGACCTCACTGATTTGAGCTGCACCTTGGATTTTGCCACTGAGAACTTAGAGCAAATATCACATTCTCGCAAAATCTGAAGGACCGTAGCTCTCATCTCTGACCACCAGTACCAAGCTTTCACTGCTTGCCATAACTTCTCATATTGGAGGTAACCTCCCAATTGCACATGGAGATCTCTGACCACTTGTAGACGCTTGCATTTTTATATATAAATCCTATTCCTTGATAGAGCTTCCTGGGCTTCTTGCATCTCAACTTCTCCACAGGCCAACAACGCTCTGGACAATAAGTCAGGAATCTGATTTTCTAACCCTGGACGGTAGATGATATCATAATCATATCCAGAGAGCTTCTCTGCATACAATTGCATTTAGCCTTGTAAGTATTCCTTGGTCTGATTTGCTCTCAAAGCTGTGTGATCAGTGACAATAATAAACGGCATTCCTAGGATATACATCCTAAAATGTTCCACCACTCATACTATTGCCAATCCTTCACATTCAGTAGCCAAATATTTCCTTTAAGTGGTCCCCAAAGTCTTAGAACCATACACAACGGGATTTTGGGATAACTTTGACTCTCCTTCTTGAGTAATAATGGCACCAAGATCAGCTGAACTTGCATCTGTCTCAATGTAGAACAACTTTGCCCAATTGGGGAATCTTAGAATGGGGCCTCAGAGAGTTTCTTCTTTAGCTCTAAGAAGCTTGACTCTTGCTCTTGTCCCCAAACAAATCAGGTGTTATTCCTTGTTAACACAAACAATGGCTCTCCAAGTGCAGAGCAATTAGGTATGAATCTCTGGTAGAAATTCACTGACCCCATAAAACCCAAAACCTCTTGGACTGACTGCAGCAACCTCATACTTAACAACAGAGTAACTCTCTCAGGACTTGGTTTAATCCCTTGAGAATTCACAACATGCCCTAACACTTTGACCTCTTGGCAGGCAAGGTTAGTCTTAGATACACTAATCTTCAACTTTGCTTTCTCAATCCAGCAAAATACTTGATCAAGATCTTCTAGATGTTGTTCCCAGGAAGGACTATATATAGTAATGTTTTCTATATATACCAAAACACATCTAGGCTTTAGTCATGTCATAATTTGGTCCATTATCCGCTGAAACACAGCTACTGCTGTCTTCATTCCCAATGACAAAACTTTCCATTGATACAGACTGTCAGGTGTAGAGAACACTAAACCTCCTTAGAATTCTCATCAATTAACAATTGGTGATAACCCTTAGTCAGATCCAAAGTGGTGAACCAGGAAGATCCAGCCATGGCATCCAGCTGGTCTTCAATCCTGTGCATTGGGTAGGCATCATTTACAATATCCTTATTAACCATTTGGAAATCAATACAAACATGTATATTCCCATTTGGCTTTGGGAAACAAACCATTGGAGCAGAGTAAGTTCTGATACTTTCCTCAATCAGGTTGTCCCTTTGCATTTTCTCCATCTCTTCTCTAATTGCAGCAACTGCAGCAGGACTACAACAGGGTACATATCCTTTGTACAGCTTCCCAGTCAACGTTTTTATGACATAGGGTGGACCAGTTCTCCCTAAATCATATTTGTCCAACAAGAAACAACTACTTCATTTCCACACCAAATTATACAACAGGGTACCTGGTGCTTCACTTGGACATATTATAAGGGTTAAATTGTTGAAGGGCAATGTGATGACTGTGCATCATACCCTCACTCACTCATGAGGTGAAACACGGGTGCATGGCCTATCAGTTAATTGGGATGATCCTGACAACTACTGGATGAAAAGTAGTTCAGTCTCTCCTCAGTTCCCTTCCCCATTCCTGCACATTTGTTAATGTGCAGGAATAATACAAGTATATAACGACTCTCTTTTTTAACAATAAACATACCTTTTACCCACACTACTGCACTTTTAGCTTGATCTTACTTTTAAAGACTCAAGCTTCTAACCAGACTCTATTTAGACTCTGCTTTTCTTGTTGCCTTCACTACTTCAGGTAACAAGACAATCTCTCTGCTGTGCTAACAAGTTAGAGTTAGTGCCCTAGGCTTAATCTAAGTGCAACCTACTGTCTCCTGCAACCTGCAGCCCAGTAGAAGTAGTTCTTTAGCTTGTCTGGCAGAAGTTTACCTGAGGTTCCTCTATCCTCAACACCCATCTTCTGTGAGCATCACAGGCACACAAACATAAGAGATAATAGGTTTATTTGTTGTGACTTCTCCAACTACAGGCATCCAAACTCCAATACGGTGACCTTGTTGAATATCCACAGGAGCTGTGCAAGTATTAAACAACTTCCAGGATTTGAGAAGTTTGACATTTGACCCATTCTTGAATATTGCCACATTTGAAGATATATGATGAGGTAACTCTGGGATAATTTGTCCTCCCTGTGTTCCACAATTAAAAACTACTGGCTTCAACCAGGCAATTCCTTTTGGTGGAATTGAGCAATGTTTCTTGCATAGATGACCACTGACTGAACATCTTATAGAGCAGGTGGAATTGTCAGCTGTTGATAAGTGTACTAAACTTCATCATGGACCAAGGCATTCTTGACGGCATTCAGGCTCACATTGGCCTCAATAATCCAAGTCATACCAAGCAGAACATCAAATCCTGCTCCTGGAAAAACTACAGCGGAGGTCTTGACCATGGTATTTTTCCATTTTATTATCACCTCATCAAACACATCTTGTTCAATAGTGGTACCCCATCAGCGGAAAATAAAGTCAGTGCGACCAATCTTGATGGGTCCATCCCATGTTTACAGACAAAGTTCTTTGATACTGCTACCCCAGCACAACCTGGATTGTATACTGCCTTTGCTGGGATACCATCAAGCAGAATATACAGAAGAATAACCCCTTGCAATGCCCACACAAAAGGTTTTGCAATCAATAATTCTGGCATGCTTTTGCCACCTTCTTACGCCATTCCACTTCTTTGAGCTGATCCACACTCAACTGGACCCACACAGGCTGCCAAGTAATTTCCCCATCTTCCTTCATACCCAAGCGCACATCCAATATCCACTCATCTGGAGAGGCATCTGGACTTCCCTCAGGCAGAGTTGGACAATAGGCATCAATTTCCTGTACAGGTGGCTCCACTGGTTCACTGGCGCTTTTCCTGTACTCCTTCAAGGCCTTACCAGATCAAAGTCTCATTCTCCCATTATCATTCTCCAAATTACTGAGCTCAGGTGGGGAGACACCTAAGCCCGCCTTCCTTTTCCCAGATCCTTAAACATCAGGTATGGGTGTTCCTTGTCAAATTCTGCACAATCAGGAAATTTTCCAGCAAATGGCCATCTTTGCTGCAGATCCAGCATCACTTTGCCATGGGAAACTTACACGCCCGTTTAAATCTAGACAAATGATCCTTATCTGAGGGACTTCTAGGACGTCTGGTTCTCTCAGAAGACCCTTCCCCTGAAGCCACATGAGCTCCTACTCTTGAGTGCAGAGCTCTGTGTGGAGGACCACCAAGATCCCATTCCATTTGAATGACCTTTTGAACAAGTTTTGACCATGATAACTTCTCACGCTGCAGCATAGAAGCCTGAGTTCTCAACCTGGGCCACATTCCAGTGAAGAAAGCATCCTTCACCAAATTCTGATTGCGTTCCACATACATAAAAGCTAGGAACTCTCCCATTTGTGAAAGATACATTGACACCGTTTCATGGCCAGCTTGAGTGACGTCTTGGGCTTTCTGCAGAGCATCACCAGGTCTGAGGGTTACCGTTTAACTGACTCAAAATTCCTCTAACAACGTGGTTTAATTGTTGCCTTTACATCTTTCAAACCACTTAAAGCAGGCAGGACCTGCAAGGACATCCAACTAATGGTGTTTCTCTGCATCCTCCAGACCAGAGGCTCAAATAAGAAAACCCTCCAGGAAAGTGTTTTATTCCTTTGGATTTCCAGGTAACAGTGACATTTTGGCAAGCATAGACTGGACTCCTTTCACCATGGGTTTTTTCAACCCCCACATTGGGCTCTGTGACGGATCCAGGTCTAACTAGTAAAGCTTTTTGTTATCTTGCCCTTGACTCTTATTGCCGGTACCTTCCTGTGACAAAGCTTTGGGGAGCTTTGCCTCCAGGGAGGCAATTTTGTGAGACAATGCTTTATTATCATCTCTCCAACAAGCCATAATTTTGACACTCTTTTCCTCTCTGTTTCTCAACGCCTCAACTTCACAATTGGCTCTGTCCTTTACTTGTTGCAAAATTTCATTGAAAATAGCAGCAAATTCCAGGAGTCCCATGCATAAACTTGATTTCCTTGTGCTGGGGTTCCTTCTCTGGCAAAATAGTGGGAGTATAGTTCTTCAAAAGCCGCTTTTACTTCTATCAAAGATTCCTCAGGTGCAATCTTAGAGACCTCCAGACTCGCCCAAGCCTCCTCAAGCGAGCTGGTAAGAACTTCCTTTCTTGCAGCAGTGGTTTCCACACAAAGTACTCCAAATTTGGCCCTTTCAAAATTTAACAAAGAAGACATAATAATTGAAAAGGTAGTTGAGAGGAAAGCATCAAAATTGACAATATATCTTTATTAAAGTTTAGCTGTTTTTGCTTATATACCATTTGGGGCATATTTGGCTGAAAACCCCTCTGGTTCCTGAATCAACCTATGATTAATATCACATGGTCTATGACGTTTGAGTCATCCAAACCTAGATCTTTACCTAAAATATCACCAATATTTCTCAACCTATGAGAATCAACCTACAATGGGAAGAAGTCACCTGACTCCATTCATCCCAATGTTCCAATTCAGCATGGAACTTCCCCAGCTCCCGGCGCCAAAACCCTGTGGATTAAACATCCCAAAACTCAGTTATCAATGTTCCAACTGGGAACCAGCTGATCAAATCTGAATTCCTAGACATAATTGCCTTTATTTAGTTATCTTCACCTTTAATGGTTTTTTGCCTTAAAACCCATTAAAAAGCTTTGAAACTCAAACCAGATGCCACCACAGAGCCCAGGAACTTTCCCAGGCAGCGCCCCAGTGCCTGAAACACTCACTGGGAGGCGCCTCAGCGCTTTACAAATCAATTAGACGGCGCAGCAGCGCTTCTAACCTAAGGAACTTGCCAAAATGGCACTTTTAACCCAAATTTGGGGGTTTACTTATGGTTAATCTTAACCGAAATTCTTGACACAATCAAGGCAATTAAGCAATATAATTAAATCCTCATTAATTATATTCCCATGTATTTTTTAATTAGCCTTCCTGGGTAATTATATTTTGTTTTTGAGATGCCTAGTCCCCAAGATTCTTAGGCCAATCTTGCCTCAATTTTACTAGTTAGACTGGCCTAACTAACCACCCATATTATATTCTGTTATTAATTATAGATACCAAGTTTCCAGGAATCTTTATCTGAAGAATTTCAGTCAAACCTATCTACATGAAATAAACAGCAAAAACAGAACATCTTGATACTTTGGAGTATTTATTTGGCTAAATACTCAACAGTGACTGTCATACAGTCACACTCCCATGCTCCTTTCCTTATTTAGATAGAGTCTTGGAGATTATCTGGTTAGCTGGAGTACTATAGTTTCCTCCTTTGTGTTGCAACTGAACCAATGAGAGTTCAGTACTTGGAATTGGGGAAGACAACAGTCCAATAGAAAGGACAGAATAATAAGAATAAGGTATTGTTTATTGTAGAATATTTGGATTAATATACTATATGGGGAATGCCACAAGGGGGTGGCATATTGGGAAGTTCCATGTAAGGTTTGGAGCCAAGGAATAACTTGTGCAGGAATCAGCAAGTCAAATTGGCAGTGCTCCTAATTAGGATGAAGTACCCGCCATTTGATGTTGCCATCAGATTAATCCATAACGTTAGATACGTTAGCAGGCAAGGCAGGAAACTTGGTTGCAACACCCCCCTTGCCCCCTGCTTGTTGTCAGACACCAGGACTGGAGTCTGTGGAAGGTCTGGGAAGGTCCGCACAAACAACCTTTGTGTGGGGATGGCGCAGCAGGGGCACAAGCAATCATGGTGAAGCTTCTTGGTGTTCCCTTGGGCATCCTCAAGTTGATAGGTGTGGTTGTCATAGACTGCAGCTATCTTGAAGGGCCCTAGATGGTTGGGTTCCAACTTGGCGGAATTGGGATTGAGGGTGTAGACGGGGTCACCTACGGCGTACCTAGCTTTGAGGTGCTTTGTCCCTCCTGCAATCTGCTTGTGTTCAATTTCCCGGGCCTTGTCACACCATTGATCCAGGGATGGGGTTGTTGTTAGGGGAGGCTTTTCAGGAACCTTGGACCTTAGCTTTCCCTGTTCAACTCCTGTCAGACTGTCAGGCGTCCCAAAGGCTAGGGTACTGGGGCTGAACCCCGTGCCCCGGTTGATCCTTGCTCAAAGGATGAGTAGAGTAGTGGGCAGGTGTTCAGTCCACGCGGTGTTGGGGTGCTCTTGTGAGAGCTTGGCAAGCAGTTGAATCAGTGAGCCATTTAACTGTTCCATGCGTCCATTGGCTTGAGGATGGTAGGGGGTTGTAACTATATATTGGAGTGCGTTCTTGGCACAGTATGCCTTCATGACATGCCCAACTAGTTTGGGACTGCCATCTGTGATGAGGTGTTTGGGTTGCCCAAAGTGGGCCACAATCTCCTTGCCAATGAAGCGGGTGATGGTGGTGGCAGTGTGGTTGATTGTTGCCCAGGCCACTGGCCAACAAGTGAAGTAGTTGATGGCAGTGATAATGTACTTCTTTCCCAGTCGGTCTTTGGGGAGTGGCCCCACAATGTTGAGGGCCCACTGTTTGAAGGGTTCCATGGCCTCAATGGGCAGGACAGACTTGGGGGTGCAGGTTTGAATGTGTTCTTCTTGCACAACACACACATTTCAAGGAGGTCCAAGATGTCTTGACGCATGCGCGGCCATCAAACCTTACGTTTCATGATCTCAATGAGGTTACATCCTATGATGTGACCCAGGGTTTGATGGTAGTGCAATATGGTGTCCCCTTGTTGCGTGGTGGGAATGTAAGGCGTCTTCTCACCTGTCTCTGCCCGGCAGCAGACGTTACCAGCATTGGTGGTGAACTGGCTTTTGTTGTCCTTCAACTTGGAGATGGTGACCAAGTTAAGGCTCTTGTAGCAGGTTGCTTCAGGGCGGAGGTAGAGCATGGGCCAATCCAGATCTAACCCATTGTCCCCAGTGATGGACACTATGTAGAGTCGTGAAAGAGTGTCAGCCGTGACAAGTTCCTTCCCAGGTTTGTACTCAATGCGTAACTGGTAGGGGGATAGGCACTCCACCCATCCTGCTTGGCAGCGTGTCAGGTGAGACTGCGTGAGGAAGTACTGAAGTGTCTTGTGGTCCGTCAGAACACGGGGTGGGAAGGTAGCACCTTCCAGGTAACAGCGCCACTTCTCAATGCAGTGTACAATGGCTGCCAACTCTTTATCATGAATGGGGTAGTGTTGTTCTGAGTCAGTAATTTTCTGGACTCATAGGCCAAGGGGAGGAAGACACCATTGTCAGTTTCTACCCTTAGCACGCCCCCTATGGCCCTGTCAGAGGCATTGGTCTCTAGTTTGTACTGTTGGTTCCAATTGGGGAACTGCAGGACTGGTGCAGTTGTGAGCCTTTGCTTCAATATCTCAAAGGCTTGATATCTGACAGGGGTCCAATGGAAGCGCTGCTTGGTATTGAGGAGCTCAGTGAGAGGTGCAATTAGCTCTCTGCAATTGGGGATGAACTTGCGCACATAGGCAACCATGCCCAAGAAGGTACACACCTGGCCCACATCAGTGGGAGGTAGCATGTTGGTGATTGCCTTGGTTTTGGCAGGGTTGGGCTTTATCCCTTGAGCAGAGATGGTGTGCCCAAGGAATAAAAGCTCTGACTTGAGGAACTCACATTTGGAGGGTTTAGCTTTTAGCTGGTTTTTCCAAAGGGTGTCAAGGACAGCACAGAGGTGTTGGAGGTGTATGGTTTGATCTTGACTGAAGATAATAATGTCGTCAAGGTACACCACCACACACTTTCCAATCAATTCCTCAAATGCTTTGTTCATCAACATGGCAAAGGTGGAGGGAGTGTTGGTCATTCCAAAGTTCATGATACAACACTCAAACAACCTGTAGCGTGTGTGGAAGGCAGTTTTTGCCTCATCCCCTGGTGCAATGCGGACCTGGTTGTACCCTGCAGTAAGATCAATATTGCTAAAGACCTTCACACCTGCAAGTGTATCAAACAGGTTGTAAATCAGCGGCAGGGGATACTTGTTCTTAACCGTCATCTCATTTAGGGTGCAGTAGTCTGTGACCAGGCAATGGGACCCGTCCTTCTTGGCTACAAAGAAGACCACCACCCCGTATGGAGAGAGCGAGGGGCAAATGAATCCCTTATCAAGCGCGTCCACAAGGTGCTGGCAGAGGGTTTCATCTTCCTTTGGTGTGAGACAGTATAATGGTTGTACTTTAGGTAACAATCCTTGAAGTTGTACAGTGTGCTGGATCTCCCAGGGTGGAGGTAGTTGTTCAAGTGTTTCACTGAATACGTCCTTGTACTCCTCAAGGAGTGCAGCTAGCACTGGTGGTGGTGATGTTGACAAGGGAGGGACTGCAGATGATTCTGCACAGATAACTTTGACTGAACATTGATTAAAGTCTAGTCCCCCCCCTTGAAATCATATGAGCCTGTTTCTGTCATTCTGACAAACACAGTGTCATGTAGTAGTTTGTTCATTTCCATGGGGTAAATCTGAAAACCCACCCCATTTCTATTGAGGGTAATGACAGAGGTATCCCAGTCAATGTAGGGGCGGTTATGCCAAAGCCAGTTGAGGCCAGAAATTAAGTTGTGGCTGAGGCCTGCCATGATTGGCCCAGAGAGCTTAACCTGGACGTTCCCCATTCTTTCAGAGAAGGGTACTGTCTTGTGGGTGATGGCAACTCTGCGGGAGTCAGCTGCACGTACTGCTTTGAATCTGCTGGGTACTCAGTCTAATTGCTGGTAGTCAGCAAACGCCTGATTTACCATGGTATGATCAGCCCCAGTATCTACCAGTAATTTGCGGGTGTTCCCACAGAAACAGAAGGGATAGGACAAGCGTGTTACTTTATTTGCGGAATGAGCGGCTTGCAACACGGGGTTGTTGCTATGGACCTGAAAGACGTCTAGGGTTTTGACCTTGTGAAGATTGTTGTGTTCTGAGGTGTGGCACAGACACACAACGGGAAATCCTAACCTTAGGATTGGATTTGTACTAAGTCTTGGTTTGATGACAGGGAAGACAATTGCGTTTACCTTGCGGCCCTGGATGAATAATCTCTGCTAGGCGTGGCTAGAGAGAGGCGCCAAAGTACAGAAGACACAAAGACAAAAATGTGAATAGAACTTAATTTTATTGGTGAATATGGAAATGGAATATATAGTGGTTGAGAATACCACAAAACACTACCAGGACAGTAGGATCACTTGCCACAAGCATGAGTGGGGCAAGTGAGTTGCGCAGAGTCAGGAAACCAAAAAATCATATTTCCTGATGCAGAAGCCAGTTTATTTTGAGAGTCAAAAGCAAAAGCAAGAGATTTGTCTTCAAAATGGCCCACCAAAGACAAAATTGAAACATGGTGAATGCCATTATTCACGACATTGCCCCCCTCTAGATTGGCCTTAGGGGGGTGATACTTGTAGAGGAACTTGGCGTGTACGCGAGCAAAAGGGCAACCACTGGAGAGGAGCTTTACAGTGTACTCAGATCCTCGTTTGAAAGTCACCTCTAAAGAACCAATCCACAGGGATTCCAGCTTGTGCGCACGCCCACCCACGCGGTGTTGGTAGTACAGGACATGGTCACCAACATCAAACTCAGGCAAGGAGGAGCACCCAGCGTTGTTAGAGAGAGCTTGAGCATCTTAGTCTTATATGCGGAAGTGTAGGCAGTGGCCTGTATATCAATGATGTGGTTGACTAAGTCTTTGATGTGGTTGTCAGGGTTCATGGCCTTATCAGAGGAGAGTAGGGGAACCCCCAAGAGCAATGGAGTGGTGGCTTCACGCCCATACAACATGGCAAAGGGGGAGTACCCTGTGATCCAATGCCTGCTCAGACAATAGGCAAAGAGTGCAGCAGGTAAGTATAGATCCCAATTGGCAGCGTCAGAGTAGGTGAGTTTCCTCATGATAGAAACCAGTGTCAAGTTGGCACGCTCAACTGCCCCATTAGTGGAAGGATTATAGGAGGCAGAGAAAGACTGGTGAGTTCCTAGAGCTTCAACAACAGAGGTTACAAGTTTGGCATTGAAGTTGGTTCCGTTGTCTGACAACAGCACTTGAGGACAGCCATGGAGGTAGAAAACATCCTGCAGCAGGAAGGCAGCAGTTGTCTTAGCAGTGATGTTTTTAGTAGGGTGAGCTTCTACCCACTTGCTGAAGTGGTTGACGGCAATCAGGATAAAGCGGCATCCAGAACGTGAGCGGGGGGAGAGACCTACAGCATCAATGCTGACAGTGTGAAAGGCATGTTGAGGGGGAACCAATTTGAACTCATGAGAAGCAGCTTGGGGCCTCTGAAGTTGGCAGTCATGGCAACTAGATATGACATCTGGGATCAACAGGCAAAGATTCTCCCAGAAGTAATTCTTCTGAAGCCAGTCAAAGGTTTTGGCAATGCCTCCATGGCCAGTCTCTTTATGGGCTTGTGACACCAAGGAGAGGCAAAGACTGGGGCGCACATATGGCAAGTATTGACCCTGCATCTTCTTGAAGAGTTGGTTGTTGCGTATGAGGGTGTCTTCAGACAATTTGGACAGGGCAAGTCAAACCTCTTCTGTCTCACTTTCCCAGGAAGAAGGGTAGCCAATTAGCTTGTACAGGCGGTCTGCCTCAGCAGGATGTAGGGCAAGGATGGGCATTTGGGACAATCCATCAGCGTTTTGATGTTGAATCCTGGGGCAATGGAGCACAGTGAAGTCATAACCTTGCAGGCGGAGGGCCCATCTGACTAAGTGTCCTTCAGGCTCCTTAAGTTGCTGTAGCCATTTGAGTGAAGCGTGGTCAACAATCACAGTGAAATGTGTACCATACATGTAGTGGCGGAATTGTTTGACTGCATGCAGCACAGTGAGGCACTCCTTCTCTGTAACACTATAATTCTTTTCATGCTTATTTAGCACACAAGAAGTATAGGCTACAGGGTGGTCCACACCTTCATTGTTGAGCTGCGCCAAGATAGCCCTAATAGAAAGGTCACTAGCATCAGTGTACAAGATGAACTCCTTATTGTAATCAGGGTACACTAAAATGGGCGCTTCTTTGAGTTTCTGCTTTAGAGTCTCAAAGGCTTGCTGTTGGCTGGCGGTCCATCCAAAAGGAACATTACACAACAGTTGGAACAGGGGTTTGCTAGTATCAGCAAAATCAGGAATGAATTGCCTATAGTAACCCATCATACCCAGAAAGTCTTGTACTTCTTGTAGTTTGGTGGGCAGAAGCATTTTATCAATGGCTTTAACCTTCTTGGTCATTGGACAAATCCCCGTTTGGGTTACTTCATGGCCCAGGAATTCAAGGCGTTCTTTGAAGAAAGCACACTTAGAAGGCTTTAGTTTGAGGCCAGCCTCTTGGATCTTTATGAACACCTCTTTAAGATGGGCTAGGTGATCAGTGAAAGTTGCGCTGAAGACTGTTATATCATCTAGATAGACTAAGACACACGACAACTTCAAATCACGCAGGATGGAATCCATGGCCCTCTGGAAAGTTGCTGGGGAATTACAGAGCCCTTGTAGCATGCAGGTAGGCTCAAAAAATCCTTCTGATGTGATGAGCGCAGCCTTCTGACAGTCTTCAGGAGAGAGGTCAACTTTCCAGTAACCAGATGCCAAATACATGGCAGAGAAAAACTTAGAACCTACAAGGTGTCAAAGAGCGTCATCAATACGCAGTAAGGGATAGGAATCTTTCTTGGTTAGAGAATTCAACCTCCAATAGTCCATCACAATACGGTGGCCCCATCCTTTTTCTTTAAGATGAGCATAGGAGAAGCCCAGGGACTTTGAGAGGGAGCTAGCAGTCCAGCGTCTAGCAGTTGTTTGAGCTTCTTAGAGACCTGCACATCTTCCACTTGGCTGCGGCAGTATGGCTTGGCACAAAAGGGGGGAGCATCTCCTGTGTTAATCTGATGAATCACACCTTTGGCCAGCCCATAATCAGTGCTATTTTTAGCAAAGATGTATGAGAATTGGTCTAGTAAATCAAGCACCTCTTTCTGTTGTACCGGGGACAACTGAGGGAAGTCTTGGGCAGTGAACAGAGATAGGACTTGAGGCTTGTCTTTGGGTAGGTTAAAGTCTTGAAACGTTCCAAAAGGGTGAAGGGAAAGGCGTCAGGGGCATTTAACAACTTCCTGTAACCAACAACCTGTCCTCTGGATACGGTCATAGGAAGCGCAGTAAGATTGGCAACTAGTAATTGAACAGGATCCTTGTGGGAGACGTCCAGAATTCCAGGACAAAGGTAAGGCTTGTTACGCCCCAGCAAAGGAGGGGAGTACAGCTCTAAGAAAGTCCGTTCAGGTAGTTCATATGATATCTGGGAGTCTATGATAGCCTGAGAGCCTGGAGGGATGGTGATAGCAGACATGGCCATGAGAGGGATTCCCTCAGTTGCAGGACAAGCCATAGGAGGACACTTTATGTTGGTGGAATGGGTTTGGTATTTTAGGGTGAAAACCCCAGTGGGGTACTCTAGGGTACATGTCTTCAAACGTTTACCAGGAACTTTGATTGGCTCCTCAAAGATTAGAGGGACTTCTTACCCTAGGATATAAAAATAACCATCCTTTAGGTTGATGATCCTATTATACTCCCAAAGGAACTGGGTACCAACCAAAAGGTTGTAGCTCTCATTTTCTAGAACAGCAGCTGGCGCAGTCAACAGGAGTTTACCAAATTGCATTGATAAGGCAGAGTACGCACCAATGGCGCAAGTCATGAAGAGACCAGTGGTGCCATAGGATTGATGGTAGTTGAGATCCGGGGCCAGCTTAAGTTTCTTCACCAGTTTAGAAGAAACAACATTGGCAGGAGAACCGGTGTCCAGGACAGCTTTGATCTTTACTTTTTGGATAGATATCTCTACTCGGGTGATGGTGCATCCAAAGGGTGGAAGAACAGCCAAGATATCCTGTGCCTCAGCTAGTTCCTTGTCCCATTTCTCAATAATGCATTGTAGTCCCGGAAACTCCTTATATACAGTTTGGAGAGGGAGTGAGACAGATACATTCTTGAAAACGGCATCTGCAACTTCAGAAGCTTCCTCTGATGATTCCACTAATACAGGGGACCGTTTTGCCTGAGTAAGATAGGGTTGGGAGACAACTGCTTTGGCCTCATACAAGGGCTTGGAGGTAGTTGTAGTCTTCTCAGATTGTAGCTTGTAGGGAACTGCAATAGTCTCTGGGACGGCAAGAACAGAATACCCGTATGCATCAGGGTCTTCAACATCAGATTCATCCACATCAGAATCATCAGAAATGTCATGGAACAGAAGAAGGATAGGAGGAGCCTCATCATCAGCAGGCTCAGAGTCAGTAGCAGGCAGAGGAGTAGAAGGAGACTGGGAAGAATTGTCAACTAAGAGCGTCTCCGCTTCTAGGTTGACTGTTCTTTTCCTGACTGATCCTTGGGATCAGCTACTTCAACCCGCGGATTGGTGCAGACGCAAGAGTGGTGGTCTATCTGACCGCAGTTGTGGCAACCCTGACGTTGAGGAGGATTTTGTGAGTTCATAGTGAGGATACAAGGGCCGCAAGAAGAAGAGCCAGAGTTGGAAGCGGCACAACTCTCCCAAACGACTGCCCCAGAATGGGTAAGATGCATATATTGTAGCAGTGTCTTTATACTTTTCATGGAAGACAGCATAGCCTTGTGGGCCTTGAAATGAAGGCACAGGAGTTGATTAACCTTGAGGGCCTGGGCGCAGGCCATATACGCTTCATGTGCTGTCAATTGTCTGCTTGTTATTAATTGTTGTCCCTCCATGTGAAATCTGTCTGCAAATTCAGCTAATGTCTCTTTGGGCTTGAAAGATATGTGCATGAAGGCATCCTTTTTCACCTCCAGGCTAAGATCACCACCAAACTCATCAATTAGGAGCTGTTTCATGTCTTCCCAGGTCTCAATGGTGGGTAGCTCTGGCACAACTACTTCTTGACAGGTCAGGTGTAGACAGGTTAGAATGTGCTCCTTCTTAACCTCATCTGATGCTCGCCTCATGGCAGTCTCATAAATAGTTAAGAAAGCTGCAATAGTCGAGGTTTTGGGATCAAAGACTTGCTTAAAAGTAGGCTTGAAGTGTGCCTTGGGAGCTGGACCACCATTGCTGCTATCAAGTACATTTATGCGCGGGGAGAACTCAGCTTCAGATTTGGAGGGGGGTTGTCTAGCCCATAGTTGTCAAACACTTTCTTCAAGGGTTGTCAGAGTCTCGGTAGTTCTGGCACCCATAGCGTTGGCTAGAGTGGTCTGTTGTTCAGTAACATCTAGATGTTGTCCTTGGGTAGTGACAAAAGTGAAGAGCTCAGCCAGCCGCAAAGTAAGAGATGGCCCCACTGATAGGCAGGGGGCAAATATGTTGTTTACTGAATCAATCAGCTCACTCATCTCCTGTACGTCTCTGTCCAACTCAGTCTGGTCTCGTTTCAAATGGTCCACCTCATTAGCTAGGGCAATCAACTCCCTGGCACAGTGGATTTGAGGAGCCCCCGCCAAACCAGGACAACAGCCATCTTCCTCGTTAACCCCAAGTGGGCTAGCAGCAGCCGTCACTACCTCACGTAAAGCAGCGGCTTCTTGCTGTAGTTCAGCAATCTGAGCAGTCAGCGCAAGAACCTGGGGGTCAGGTTGAGGCATTTCAGTAGGACGTCCTTGGCTACAAGTGGAAGTGCGTAATTCTTGGATGGCCTCCCAGATCCTCTGATCTCTGTCCACCAGATCATCAGCAGGAGGAGAAGGCAGGGCATCAGGTTTGGGAGTAGACAGCTCATTCACCTGACTCTGAAGTTTGGCTATAGCATCAGCAGTGGTAGCTCTCTCTTGATCAAATTCCGCACTGAGTTCATTTAGACCTTGGGCGGCAAGGTCAGCTACCTGTTGCAATTGCTCAAAGGAACAGGCACTGAATGCATTGAGCTGTTGCACTAGGCGTTCAAAGTTGGTAAGGTAAGCGTTTAGGGTGGAGTCTACTTGAGTTTGCCAGGGTTGTTCTAACTGGTGAAACTCATGTAGTTGCTCCCTAACGTACTCAGGGATGGACTGGCATATTTGCTTGATGGAATTGACTAAGCGTGTTTGAGAGGTGACCAAATCACGCTGATTGTCAGATATCAGGGAGAACAGGGAATGAATCCATTGTTGGTAGGCAGCAAACTGGTCCCAATGATGGGTAACAGCTGCTTGTAGAGATGAGATCTCTTGAACGTGGAGTCCCAACACCATCTGGTGGTGGGCCAAGGCGGGCTGTATGAAGGATGACAGTAAGTGATCAGCAGAGCCAGCTGCTGAGAGGAGATGTTGTGGAAACTGAGGGGCCACAATTAACTCATAGTATTTGGCACAGCTAAACTGTAGCTGAAGGCAAGGGATGGCCCCGTCCCAAGCTATCCCAAGGGCTACCGCCATGACTTGTTCCAAGTCAGGGGTACCCATAGGGTAAGCAACTAGGCGGGGACTATTCCCAAGGTTCAGTACAGTAGGGACAATAGGCAGGTTAGCAATGTCTTTCTCAATAGGAGGGCTGGTAATTTCAGGTGAGGTTGACTCCCAAATAGGCAGAGGCAAGGGACCTGAAAATGTAGATGCAAAAGGGATAACCAAGGGGCTTACAGCCCCTGTAGTGAGCACCATTTTTGTCATGTTCTGAGGCGCAGCACAGACACACAACGGGAAATCCTAACCTTAGGATTAAATCTGTACTAAGTCTCAGTTAGATGACAGGGAAGGCAATTGTGTTTATCTTGTGGCCCTGGGTGAATAATCTCTGCTAGGCGTGGCTAGAGAGAGGCGCCAAAGTACAGAAGACACAAAGACAAAAATGTGAATAGAACTTAATTTTATTGGTAAAATAGGAAATGTATTATATAGTGGTTAGGAATACCACAAAACACTACCAGGACGGTAGGATCACTTGCCACAAGCATGAGTGGGGCAAGTGAGTTGCTGCAGAGTCAGGAAACCAAACAATCATATTTCCTGATGCAGAAGCCAGTTTTTTTTGAGAGTCAAAAGCAAAAGCAAGAGATTTGATTTCAAAATGGCCCACCAAAGGCAAAATTGAAACATGGTGAATGCCGTTATTCATGACAAAGATTGTAGTTGCGGGAGTTGTAAAGCCCCATAAAATGAGGGAGTACTTTAGCTAGGTAAGGTACCAAGTTAGAGACTTGGAATCCTGTAAGTGCTGTCAAGATGGGATAGACTGTCATCATCCATCTAAAGACTTTGGCATGTACATTAAATTGTCCAAAATTACCGGCAAAGTATGTAAGCACGTAGAAGACAAAGGTATAGATTGCTACGTGCTGGGTGGAGCAGGGCAACACCAGCGTGGGCCAGAGTTGTGTCTCAGAGGAGTTGAGCTGCGCTGGCTCCTTGTAGAAGTACTTGTCAGGCGGTTTGTTGTACGGCCCATGCTGATGAGAGTGTTGGTGGCCCCCAATCCCAAGGCAGGCTGTGAGGACAGCAGAGAAGATTAAGTGGTTCATCTTCTAGTCCTGGGAAAGGGCAGAAAAAGCTTAGTGTCTTTAACTTTTTGTTGTGTAAAAGTTTCTTGGGTATTGATTTATGTGATACTATTGAGGGGTAATTTCACTCAATGATAGCACAAACTACCATCAAGTGATTGAGATTTATTATATACTGTCATCCTTAGTGGGGCATGAATAGTACAAAGCATTGGACAGGGGACCCCAAACACTTGGTGTTGTCTGGAATTCCCTTTTGGGAGTGGGATGGGAGTGGTTTTGTAAGCAATGAATTGTTATCATTGGCATAGCATGGGATTGGAGCATCTTCAGGCACAGTAATGCATTTCAATTCAGCTTTTGCAGTTGATGCATTATTTGTAATACTGGACTGCTTGTCAACCTCCTCCTAATTTGGTAGATTCCAAATTTGGGCAGCAGTTCCCCCCTCCATTTGAGTTTGGGGAAATTGCCTTTTTGGGTTCCCCCTTTTGGCAATTTCCCCATTTGGCTGGCGGGAGCGGGCGTGCGTGGGCGAGCCACCAGGCCCGGCGTGCGGCCTGCAGACGGGGTATAAAACCCGTCCAAATTAAAAACTTTATTCTTAATTTGTTTTTCCTGGCCTTGGCTTCCTGTGGCAGTTTCCCCAATAAGGGGGAACTGCTGCCATTTTTTATTTTGTTTTTTACAATTAATTGTACACAAAATATTATTCTGAGCCACAGTGTTGTCAGGAATATTCCTGACAGAGTTCTTTGCAAGCAAGGGCTGAGAGGGCGGGTTGGTTGGGATTGTAAGGCCTCTTGTTGTTACAACCCCCAGGCTTTTCCCTGGTCCTTGATTAGTGCTAGCTAGAGCTCCCCCTCGTGGGGGTGTTTAGCTGCACTTTCTTGTTGGCGAGGTTGGCAACAGCCCACTTGACCTTGGCCATTGTTAGGTGCAGGACGTGGTTGGGGTGGAGCATTGTTGGTGCGGCAGAAGCCAATTGAAGCCTAGTTGTTGGCCTCTACGATGGCTTTATAGCAGTTGTCAATAGAGGTGCAGCGGCCAACAGGAACCCACTTGCAAATATGAGGTTTTAACCCATTAATAATGAGAGTGAGCAACATGGTGTTCCCATTGGTCACTGCTTTGGGGGCGGCAGCAAGGGCTTGTTGCCAAGCGGCGAGATACTCAGGGACAGAACCAGTCTGCTTGATGGCTAAGAGGGGAGTCCCCAAGACAATGGGAGAGAAAGTTTCACTATATTGGGACTTGGCGGCGTCTTGAAATGTTGCCCAGGTGACGTCAAACTCCTGGCTGGCCCAGTTGGTGAACCACACGGCGGCGGGCCCTGTAAGGCGGCCAGATGCAGTGGCAACCCACATGGACTCAGGAACCTGACAGATACAAAGTTGTGTTTTGGTGGACTGGAGCCAACTGACAATGTCAGCTCCTTTGACACTGCCAGTGAAGGACTCTAGTTGGAGGTTGAGCATATGTTGCAACAGATCCGACTGTGGCAGAGTGATGCTAGCGTCACGCTGCCCGAGGCGGAGCCAATTGTATACACTGGTAAGAACTAACTGATCTTGATAGATGACATAACCTTTGGGAATTTCCCCCTTGGGGATTGAAAGGAACATCTCTTGTTGTGGAGTAGCCATGCAGCCCGTACTCCATCCTTTCTTGGGGGAGTTTTGTTTTTAAAATAGGCCGTAACCTACTTCTGCTACCACTGTTGCAACTGAACCAATGAGAGTTCAGTACTTGGAATTGGGGAAGACAACAGTCCAATAGGAAAGGACATAATAATAAGAATAAGGTATTATTTATTATAGGATATTGTGATTAATATACTAAATGGGGAAGCCACAAGGCCACAAGGGGGTGGCATAGTGGGAAGTTCCATGTAGGGTTTGGAGCCAAGGAATAACTTGTGCGGGGATCAGCAGGTCAAATTGGCAACGCTCCTAATTAGGATGAAGTACCTGCCATTAGACATTGCCATCAGATTAATTCATAACATTAGATACGTCAAGGGGCGACTCATTGAGCATCTCCTGTGTATTGTAAGATACGTTAGCAGGCAAGGCTGGAAACTCGGTTGCAACACGAGCGCCCCCTGTGTATTGTAAGATACGTTAGCATGCGAGGCAGGAAACTTGGTTGCAACATTTGGAGTTAAAATTGGTAGTGAAATTGGCTTGCTGGTTAAGATGGGTGAAGTTCTGTGTGTGGCACTCTACTTGCGCTTGGTGCTCATAAACATGTAGTAAAATTTCTGGGCAGTATGGTTTTCTTCCAAGAGCGTTCCTTAGAGGTTGGTTCATCTGATCAGCTTAAGCTGGTGTATGGTGTGTACCAAAAGTCCAGTGTAGAAGTCAAGTGGTGCTGCAGGACCATCAAGATCCATGTTGCTGGGGGTTCAATTGCAAATACCTTCATGTGCAGCTAAATGCTTGTTGAAGGTTTGGTCATCTTGAAGTTTCTTGATCTCCTGCATTATCATAATGCTGTATCCATGATAGCAAACTTCTCTAGGAGGGCCTACTTGAATGATTTCCAGGTTTGTTCTGGGTGTAGCCCTTTTCAAACTGACCACTCAAAGATTTAGGGGCTATACCTGTCACTTGGAGGGGAAATTTAACTTCCTCAGAGTTTCTTGGGATAGCCAACCTGTGTGGATTTGTTTTGGGTGCTTTGAATTCATATGGGAAATCTTCTTGATGTAGCCCTTCAAACACCCCAATCTTGAAAGGTAGAGGTGTTGGTGTGACAGAAATAACTGGATAATATGATGCCGTTTCTAAATGATGGGGAATTACCACCCAAATCCACATAGAATTGATGATTAACCACCAACACGGCTTCAGATATTTTTTAGTGAAATTTCCAATTGTAACTCTAGGATTAAGTAGAACAATCAATCCTAACCAGAGTAAACCAAGATAAATGACCTGGGAAAGCATCAATGCATCTTCAGCGTAGAATTCTGGGCATTGAGAAGTGACCCAATTTTCATCTTCAGGAATGGAGGGAGGAGCTACAAAATTGGCTGGCATGAAATTAACATTTTGCGGTGCCGACAACAAAGTTCCAGATGCTAGGCCCCATCTTCCTGAAATGATTCTGTTCAGAATCAGATTGTACAGGATATACCGCAACAACCCAAGCACAGGATGCATTTTAAAATTTAAAATTAGAACTTGGGATAATTGATTTTTATTGAGTAAATTTAGGAGGACTCAACTCTTAGAGTTGAAACAGGGAAAATTATTCAATATATATCAGAAAAATTGACTAAGCAATACCACCTGAGTCTTGATCTCCTATTTCTTTGGCATCTTCAAGTAAGTATCTAGTCCAGGTTGCGAAGAACCCTTGTGTGACCAGTTTCTGACAACCATGCCAATTAATGAGCTTATATTGGGCGACCCTCATATTACGTTGATTTATCAACGTCAGTTTACAAGGGGGAGCTGGTTTCAGCTGGCATACTGGAGCAGCCATGACCCATTTTTGATCGACCATTTGGTTTAAATATGTTAACTCAGTCAATTTTGATTCAGGTTTTCTGGCCTTCCGTGCCTTCTTACTTGGACAGACAATACCCAGCATTATGGAACTTACTGTGACAGTTGGAGTACACTATTTGGTACCTTGGGGAAGCTTGAGTTAAGGGGAGATTTAGGACACTATGGGTGCTGAGAAGGTTGAGCTTTTCACTGGGTATGAGTAAATTGTTAAAGGCTATGTTCTGTAAAGGTATCTTATCCCTATTTGTATCTTCTCTGGTCAGTTGGGAGTGCTGTATGTTGGGTTATTTTCTTTGGAAATCATTTCCTTAAGGTGTGTAGGTTTTGATAACCTACATGTGCTACCACTGCCAAGTATATACTTCTTGGAAGTGTATGAAATGAGATAAAGGGGTAAATTAAGAAGAGATTAAATTTTATTTAATATGAGGGTAGATAATTATTTAGTATCAAGGCATGGCACATGCTGTATATGTATGTAATGGTTTTTTCAGGTAATTTTCCTTTTTGTATTAAATATGTTTGATTCCTGCACAATGTGAGAGGATGTGGCAGAAGTGCCACTGAGTATTCGGGATTTGGGACATTTCTTGGGGAAATTATTTCTTGATAGGGAGTAATCAAAGATTTGCGACATCATTGATTCTATTTGAGGGCGGTTAATGGGGGTTTTAACGGTTGGGTTTGCTATTTGATTTAAAGGGTAAGTGAATTCTAGAAAATTTTAAGATTTTATGAATAAGGAATGGGGAGAGGTTGATTTTGTTTTTCATAGCTTCTGTGGGTTCCAGGAGCATGGGATAAAGGTGTAAGTAAAAAATAGTCGAAAGTATTTAGATCTGCTTTGGTTTTGGGGCTCCTGAACATCAGTATATTAAAGGTCATATCGAAATGTGCATTTTTATATATTTAAAGGCGTGGATTTTAATTTGTGGACATGATAAACTCTAGAAAATTGGGATTATTTCGGAATAATTAAACTCATGAAGTTTCAGTACACGCTGCTTCTTAATCACCAATGGTAAATATCAAGAGTTGATTGTGGGTTTTTTGATCGAAAGGGGATCGAATTAGCACTTTTCCACTTGAGACACGGCAAGGATTTCTCGCAAGCCCTGGGGCCCAGTTCCGGGATTGGTGACGGAAGGTCCGTCATGAAATATCGGTAGATAACCAGACTAGGAAGAATGAAAGGGCCAAGTTTTTGCCAGTTTAGGGGTAAATTAAAGAGGGGTTTACTAAGCATGTCGCTGCAACTAGAACACTAAGGGAAATTGATTTTATAAGTGAAATTTATCATTCTTTTTTTGGCAGGAGTGAAAGATATTTATATTCGGAGCCCACTGTTTTAAAAGTCATGTCTTGGTGCAGTGGGTCTGGTATGTTTGTATTTTGTTTGGCTTGATTTTGAAACCTAGATATGATAAATTGAACCAATCAATGCAGGTGTGCTGCAAGCCTTGTATGGTGAGCACTTAGTTCCTCCGAATGGCACTACCTGATTCAAACAAAGGCCGAATTCCTTATTTTGGGAATCCATTTTTTATATGTACTGCGGGTGCTCTGCGACAAACCACTTGTTTATGCGCCTTATTGATCGTCGATGTTTGGCGGATAAACATGCTTGCATTTAAAATTCGTACGGAAATTTCGGCAGAATCAGTAGTGGGAATAGGGGTGATAAGTAATATTCAAGTAGTATTCTTTCCCTCGGGCTTTCGGATTATTGATCAATTTAATATCGTATAAAATCTTGATATCTCGAACCACACCCAATTGATTCGCCACAGATTCGCAACCCCTTGATAATAACTCTTTAGGCAACTGCGACTTATACATTTGCGTTTGTTGTCCCAATTATAAACCCTAAATATTTTGTCACTCTAACGTGCACAAATCATACATATATTGCGACACGTAAGCCGAGCCAATAATTCGAGCCGAATAAATTTGATGTATGGTTCATTAAGCTACACCTCAGAATGGATTTATTTTAAACAAAATATAGCGAATCTCCACTGATAAAACTTATTTGCTGGAAACCAATCTGAAACTGACTATTTGGACAAGTAGTAGGATGGATAACTCAAATTTAAGCGTCTTCACAAATTGCAGTCTAAATACTTTTGACGGTGTATCGATACATCCATGAAAAAAAATTTGATTAAAATAAAATCATCTCAGTTCCTGAAGCGATGGCTTGATAAATAAACTATTCATCTTTGTTGCTTTTAAATCCATTGGGCCACAGGACCGAATTCACTTTTTTTCTAATTTAATCTGATATTGTTCTAGAAGCAGCCATTTGAAAACTATAATACTCTTAAAAACATGCTTTGTTAGCTCAGTCCGTAGAACATGAGACTGAAGGGCAAGTCCGTGGTGATGTCCCCCTACCAGCCCTTAATAAAAATTATATTTTTAAAAATGGGAGAGTGTCAGACTCAAGATCAGAAGGTTCCGCATTCAACCCACTTTTTTATGCCTACTGCTAATTCAAGCAAGTTTATCCTTCCAGTAGCAATTTTTTGTTGTGATTGGTTTAGATTGAAATATCTATATCCCAAGGTATCATAAGCTTTGGCAAAAATAAAGCTCTCAATGAGGTCTCTATATTTAAAAAAGCATCTTGTCACAAGCAGTTAAATCACTTTATTTTAGCCATTCTAACAAGTCCATACATACTGCATATGGAATGAGGTTATTAGCATCAAAATATTTACAATTACTTCCTCTCAAGGAAAACTATCCCCCAAGAAATACCCCAATTGATGAATAATTGGTGGCACTCTTATCAGACATTCATGTTACACAGGGATCAACCATTTCAAATCCCAAATAGAACATTTCTTGGACAAGTCCCATGGCTGCCACAATGTACATGAACAACATGTGGCTTCTCATAGTACTATATAATCCTCTATTCTCATATCAAATATTTCATGAATCCCCCTATTCAGGAATTATTTATTTTGCCTTTGATAGGATTGCATTTGGAGAGCAAAATCCTTCATTTCCCTTTCTCTCCTCAAAATGGGTTTCACTCCAAATTGGGTGAAGGGCTCATTTACATTCTGACTGGTGACATGAGTGATCCTTGACCCACTTATGAGAGTGGCCAGTGATCTATATGATATTCTACTGCTTTGTGGTAAACAATTGCCATATAAGAATAATTTAGATTCACCTAATAAAATTAAGTTTGATTTAAACTCTTTATTCGTGTTTATTTTCATACTTTAGCACCATCTCCTAAGTCTAGTTTAGAGGAGATTTCTGATAATTATCATTCAGGGCCACAAGGTAATCACATAACCTTCCCTGCCAACTAACCAAGACTTATTACAAATCCAATCCTAAGGTTGGGATTTCCCATTGTGTGTCTGTGCTGTGCCTCAGAACACAACAAATACATTAAACAAAAAATCAGACAACTTGCTTGTGATTAGATTTCAGGAGCCTCTGCCCTGCTGGCTAATGAACAAAAGGAGGTACAAATGTGGGTTTTGAAAACCCAAAAAACACTTTCCTCACTGGTCATCAACTGCCAGGGTCACAAATTTTTCACTGCTGATCATCTTTCAGTTCTTTTGCATACTTCAGTTTCCCAGTTTGATGATAGAGCTTCAAGAAATAGAATTGTTGTGGGTGAACAATGTATTTTTTTGGTAGTAGCAAGTTCCTTGAGCCAAGCCTAGCTTATTTATAAGTCAAAGAATTCCAACATTATGATTAGGTCACAATATTCCCCCTGCTATGTTTTTCAATGAGGACCCAATAACTTTTTTCCCTCTTGTGTATCATTATCAACAAACTACATTTCCAGATCATCATGATAATGAGCAGCAGGTGTTTTTTTACCTTCCCACAGACAATTTTTGGCTGCTAACTAACTGGTCTAAACTCTCATCACTATCTTGTTTTTCTGTTCAAAAAGGGTAAAAACAATAAATCAATGTTTAATTCAATACTATGCAGTGTACTGAACAGAAATAGCACTGACATACCTTCTGTAATGAATCCAACTTTCAAAGTTGAATTTCAAAAACCCTCTATTGGATAAATTTTATTTCTTTTCCTTTTTATCTAACCATATCCCTCATTCTATATTCATTATGGACTTTTTACCTAAATATCTAACATGATAGCTCCCAGTGAGCTATCTTGGTTCCCTAAAAGTTATAATAAGAAAGCATAAAAACAACAAAAACCCTGTCTGGCATAAAAAATCAACATTTTGAAATTGATTTTAAATATCAGAAAAAAATTATATGGAATCATTTTCTCTTGTTGTTTCAGAAAATGCTTGCTTCAAGCTTCTCCCAAATAATTTTACTCACTATTGCAATCCTTTTGACTTTATTTGATAGTTATCAGAGTCTGTGGTTGTCTCCTGCCCAAAGCTGGTTCCTGTTGGCAATGGTCTCTGTGATTTGGGGCCTGTCCTGGTCAACCTTGCCAAATGCCTTTGTGGCAAGGAGAGAACAGGCCCCATTTGTCACACCTTTAGCTCTCGCTTCTTCTTTAATCCCCCTGCACAATTATAGCAGCTAAGACTTTGAGGCTTGCCATAAAGGTCTAGTACAATTGCTAGGTAAACATGCTATTTTGTATTCAAATGGAAATTCTTCAAATGCTCATACAGCCCAGCTCAAAAAATTTTTATGAACAATAATTGCCTTAATTGACAAACTCCATTCTGAGGATTGTCTTGACAAGTCTCAGATTAAACAACTGACAGGGGGATCCACTTGTTCTACAGCTCTCTCATGATAAGCATGAGTTTTTTGTGGCTCAACTATTCCATTCAATTGTAGTCACATGCAACTCTCTTCCCAAATGGTGCCTGATTCTTCTGTCACAAGCTGATTTATCATGATCCAGTTTAACACTGTGACCAGAAGCAACTTCTGGGGAAGCTTCAAATATGGATTTAAGAAGATAAGTATATTTTATTGGATAATACTTTAGACTTATATAGTTTGTGCTGTGGCTGGGACTTGAGTTGGATCAAATATGAGGAGGCCATGTGAAAGTTGGATTCAAGTTGCTGGATACCTGGACGGGTCATATGATATTGATTTGTTGCCTTTTTCAGTATGTAGAACTGTATATTGGATTGGCATTAAGCCAGGCAATGACTGGATGTTAAGTGTGTTGGCAACGACCAGAATACCAGTATATCCAGCTCCTTGAAACACCCCTCCCTTAAGGGGTTAATCTGGTACATAAGAAGGGGTCTTTGTCTTGATGGCTGCCGCCTGATGTTCCTGGATTTGTTTGCTAGTAGGTACTAGCCAAGTTAAGTGTTCCCCTTTGCTAAAGCAAAGGCGGGATCTATGGTACTTTTTGATGATAGGGTCTTTGGAGCCCTGGAACTTGACTAGATAGGTGTTTCTGTCTGGTCTGTATTTGACAACCCTTCCTGGTCCTCTTTGTACTGGATCCAATTTCTTTCTGTTTTCAGCAAGGATCCAGACAGGAGAGTTGATTAGAAGTGGCTCCTCTGCAGAGGTCACCTTTTGTGCTTCAAATATCTTGCTTTCTGCTATCTTAGCGTTGAGGCGTATGCGTTGTAGCGCTGGGACCTGTTCCACTGTGGGGGGTTTCCCTGAGGGAATCTTCAAATATGGTTGGTTATTGAGGGCGCTATCTCTGGTTTGTACTCATATGTTAATTCACATAGTGAGTATCCTGTCCCTTGGTTGATGTGTATCCAAGATACTAATAATGCATGCTTTACATATGGTGGTCATGTGTCTCTAGCTTTGCCATCCAAAACTTTCTCAAGGGCTCTGATGAGGCTGCTGTCTAGGAATTCAACTCTGCTGTTGGATTGTAGCCTGTAAGGCGAGGTTGTGGAGTGTTTGATGTTCTTTGCTTTTAAGTTACCCTTCACTACGTGTCCTGATAGCTCTGTGGCTCCATCAGTGATGATGTAGTTTGGGGGTTCATAGTCAGCTATGATGGCCTTATTGATAAAGTGGTTGATTGTTTCTGATTTGTGGTCTTTGGTTGCCCAGTAGATAGGCCAGTGTATTGCAAAGTCAATGGCTACAATTAAGAAGTGTTGTCCTGCTTTAGCTTCTGGGAAAAGTCCCACTACGTCCAGCTCCCAAACCTTAAATGGTTCTTGGTCAGGTACTGGGTTAATTGTAGGATATAGAGATTTGGTGCTTGAGTATTTTTCACACACTGTGCACTTCTTTAGCATGTAAATGATGTCTTGTTTTAGGTTAGGCCACCATACTATTTCCGTTAGGGTGAGGTAAAGGTTATTGGCCTTTGTGTGCCCCAGTAGGCGGTGATGCCTGAGGAATGTATCAACCCTTTGTGCCAGAGAAATTTAGGGGATGTGTTTGTCCTTGATGATACAGTATACTGTATCATTTGACACATGGAAGTGTTTTTCATTTCTTACTAGTGTGTCATGGGTTAGTTGATGTGTGGAGGGGTCTTTCCCTTTTGTCTTGTACTCAATGTTATATAGTTTGGGCCAGTCAGGGTCCAGGTAGTCAGGATGATCCTCTCTTGGCTGCCATAGCCTAGAGAGAGCATCAGCTGTGATCAACTCTGCCCCCTTTTGTACTGGATGTCCAGATTAAGCTGTTCCAGCAGGGACATCCATTTGTCTTGTTGCCATGCAAGTATGTTCTGAGTTTTAAAGTAGATTAAAGATTTGTGATCAGTTAGTACTCAGACGTTTAAATGTCCTTCCAGATAACATATCTATTTCTTGTATGCATGGTATATTGCTAGCAATTCCTTATCATGTATAGGGTACCTTTGCTCAGTGTTAGTTAGTTTTCTACTTTTTTAACATACTGGCAGGAAGTCTTGCTTCCCTGACTGGTGGATATGTAGCACTGCGCCAATAGCAGTGTTGCTGGCATCTGACTCAAACTTGTAGCGCCTTGTGTTATCAGGGTATTGCAGCATTGGTGCTTTGATCAGAGCTTGTTTAATTAGTTGGAAATTATTATTGCATTCTTATGTCCAGATGAAATTCTTTTTGGAATTACCTTTGGTTAGGTCATTGATTGGTGTGGTTAGTTTTCTGCAGTCTTTGATATATTTCCTTAGGTAAGCCACCATTCCAAGAAAGCATCTAAATTGTTTAACAGAGGTGGGACGTTGCATGTTGTTTATGGCTTTAATTTTATCTGGGTCTGCTTTGATGCCACTATCAGAGACAATGTGGCCCAATAACAAGAGTTTCTTTTTCATAAATTGTCACTTACTAAGCTTGGCATAGAGTTTGTGCTTTGCAAGTCAATTGAGTGTCTTGAAGACATGGATGAGGTATTCCTCTTTTGTTTTTGAAAATATAAAAAAGTTGTCAAGGTAGCATAATGTGTTCAAGAGTCCATTTAGCCCTGGTTCATCATGGTGACAAATATCATGGGGGCGTTTCTCATCCCAAAATTCATTTATTCAAGTTGCCCAGACATCTCTGACTGGTACAGCAAACCCATAGGGCCATAAAGGAATGATCAAAGTCTCATATAAAATGTAAAAAAAGGAAGAAGGGACAAGGAAACCTGCAAAGCAGAGGGGAAACCCTTGTGTGAGAGGGAAGATTGTGAAGGGGAAGCATATTTTGAGCTATATATCCCGGTTTGGGGTACTATAACTTTTAGGAATTTTGGGATAGTGGGTGTTGGCAGGCTCAGATTGAATTGTTATTGATCCCAGAAAAACTGGGCCAGACAAAATTTGGGCCTTTGGCCTGCGTTTTTTTGTTGCTTGATTCCAAAACTGTGAGTCAAAACCGGACGGAAAGTCCAATAGAAATATGCTGATCTGTAAT